>JANHFM010007196.1:181935-196514 GCA_032468115.1 Grayia smithii
AAAAATCGGCAAAATTAGCGTTCTGCGCATGCGCAGAGCGCTTTTTTCCCGAATTTTTTAAAATAAATTTTTCTGCGCATGCGCGGTAGCGTGGTTTACGCGCACGTGCAAATTTTGCGCGCGTGCATGCACGCGCGTGCATGCGCGTGCACGAAGAGAACAGGTAGCGAAGGTGAGTGGAACCCACCCCTGATCAGTAGGGATATGTATTTGTGAGTGTGCACGTATGGTTAAGTGTTTTATTGATTCTGTTGGGAATTTGAGTCTACAGTTCAGTTTCAATACATCACAGGGCATTTTGTTACATGTCCTGCTCTGGAAAAAAAATTGCATCAAACATTAAATTCAAAATGAGATGATTTACCCATTATGTTCAAGTAAAAGGACATTTGGTTTTGGCTTGGAGGAACAAATTCTATCTGCTCCCTCAAAGCTTTTAGAGAACCCTGAGAGTTTTTCCCCAAAGTAATCATGGTAATATAACTTTAATTATATATAAATTAACATTTAAAGAGGAGTGGTGGTAGGAGATTATTATTTTTATTGTTTCTATATTGGGTTTTCATTTTTTGTAAGCTGCTCAGTCACTGTGTGAGTGGGCACCCATATAAACTTAATAAATAAATAAATAAAACATAATATCACATTTATTTCTGTTATAGCCATTTGTTTTGTAACAAGCACATACAAATGAGAAAAAAAAGTATTATGTCATCATAACTGAAGGTCCACCATTGTATGTGATATCACCAGTATGAAAGAGGCAGAGTTTTCAAAGTGATGTTGCCATGGATATTTCATTGTCTGCTGCCCATTGATGCCTCTATGGATACTCATAGTTCAACCTCTCTTTTTTTTTTTTGGTCCTGGCCCACTAATGTTTTTGCATGCACCCTTGGCATGTTATACAATACACAAAATGAAGACTTTGTCTAAAAAATATTTTTGCCTTGGAGTAATGTGTAAATCCAACTTTGTGTTTTGTAAATTATGATTCATACTTTGTACATTTATGAATTTAACAGTATGACAAATTTAAATAACATGGTTTTAAAAACTGGCACATGATTTTGTTCTGCCTAATTAACTAACCCTGAATGAACAAAAAAAACCAGTACCATCCTCATTTTATTAAATTGGCAAAGGAAAAGAATATTTCCAAATTCTACTGTGATATGTATATCTGGTCAGGAAAGAGTCTTCCTACTTTATTTTTACAACCAAATTAAAACAAATTTAAATTTCTAATAACTGCCGCAAATAGATATAGATAACATACATGACTGAAGTTCTTTATTTTTGTTTAAATCTAGAGGTCTTTTAATGGAACCAGGCACTTAATCATAAAATAGGCTAAGTAAGTAAGTAAGCAAGCAAGACATTGTTAGAGCTGATTATCTTGGTGCATTTTCTAACTCAACATTAGGTGATTGGTTATGGATTGACAATTCTGTTGTGAACTTTGTCAACTGGAACACTGGAGAACCTTCAAGTCAGAATGAGGAACATTGTGTAGAAATGTTTGCTTCAAATGGGATTTGGAATAATATTTATTGCAATTCTTATCTGGGATTTATTTGCAAAAAACCAAAAAGTAAGTAATATGTTGTATATTTTTATTATTCTATTTAATCATTTTATTTTCCTAGCTTTTCTCTGTTTGGCCTTTTTGTTCACAACATAATTGAAAATGAGAAGGAGAAATGGAGCAAATGGGATATAAATATACACCAAAACTAAAAGATGATCTTTATGTTTATCTTGAAGTTGAATAAAATGAGTCTAGAAAAGAATTTCCGGTTAATTCACCTAACCTGATCACCAAATTGTATTCCTGCATTTAATCTGACCTGCACTGGCAATAATAGATATCCATAGGAAGAGAAAGAAAGAAAAATCAATATCTCTGAAATTTTGTAAAGGGATCATAAGTCTCCTCAGTGGATTCAAGCAAGAAGATTTATGAGGAGTCCGTGATTTTTTACCTTACACCCTACACACAGGGGTGGGCTGCTGGGGGTTTGCAGGGGTTCAGGAGAACCACTAGCTAAGATTCTGTGCAGTTCGGAGAACCCCCAAATCCCACTCCTGGATGGCCCCTCCCATCCCTCCCCTCCCAGGAGTCAACAGGCAGCCTGTTTTGGATCCAGGTAAGTGCAGGGCACATGCAGAGGCTCAGGGAGGAAAATGTTTGTAATGTTGTAATGTTTATTGCATTTATATGCCGCCTTTCTCCCAAAGGACTCAGGGCAGCTTACAGAATTTAAGAAGACAATATAAATATATAAAAATAAATGCAATTGAATATACAAAGTTAAAATATTAAAAAATTAAAATATCTAAAATAACCCCATGTCTCAGCCTATTGGTTGGAAAATCCAACAATCAATAATCAAATTTGATTAATAATCAAACACATCCTACTATAAGAGGTTCTACATTACCACTGCAATTTTGTTAGGATTATATAGATATTGGTATGGTGGATGGCAAAACACTGATGTTTATTAAAAGGGTCAAACACTCTTAAGAGGAAAACTCGCCTCCCCAAATATTGGAATACCACTGCCACTCCTATCATTACTGGAATAAATGGCCAAATTAACTGATGTGATGTAAGAAGAAACTTCATAGTTTTGAACAACTTGGGTCAACATCTTACAACTGCATTTATTATACACAGCTTAGGCATAATATCTTCGTTGTTTCAAATGTTAATGTTCTCCCATTGCTAACCTTTCAGAGACAAGCCGACTAAGTGCTTCACTGGTTAATGATGGTACTTTTATGGTATCTTGTAGAACTCCTATCTTCTTTTTCAAACTCTGGAAAAAAAGTAGAAATTAAAAAAAAAGAAAAGAAAATCTATTACAGTCAAGATATATATTTTCTGTTTTATATTGATTCTGTGTTGATATTTAGGAAGGGAAATCTTCCTGCTTTCACTTCAATGGGATTTATTTTTGAAAAGAATGTTAAGTTATGAATACGGAACACAAATAATACATAAAATAAAGGTTTATTTTATTTATTTGTTTTATTTTTATTTATATGCCGCCCTTCTGAGGGACTCGGGGTGGTTCACAAAAAATATTTAAAAAACAATATAAAGTTGTTTATATAAAAACAATATAAAGGTTGAAAGGGAAGTCTTACTGTAATCTCTTTATCTGCATTTCTTAGATCTGTTTGTGTATTTTTCAATTCTTCAGTTGTTTTCTCCAACTCTAGAACAGTTTTCTGGAGCTATAGATTAAAAACGATGTGTCAGAAAAACGGAATTACATGTGGAAAAAAATTACACATAGTTTTATGTATCCCAAAATTACAATAATTGTGCTTAATAAAAGCACATTCCCAAATGCAATGTTTTAAAATTTATCACATTATAACAGAAACCTCAAAAAGCCATCTTGAATGCAAACAGTTCACCTATGAAAGAATAATTTCTTGTCCTATCAAAGCAGCTGCAGAAGGAATTTCAGGGAGGCTCATGGGAAGCTATTAATGCATTCTGAAGCACTACTTTATTACTTGTAAATATACATTTACAAGTTTTTTGTAAATGAATTTTTGTGATCCCCAGCATGTGCTCAAAATTTTGGTTTTTAATCAGCCTTCTGTTATATATCTTGGTCTCATACTCTCCAGATAGTTTATGTGGTAGGATGGACAGAAAGAAAATGACCCAAAAGTTATTCAATGAATTTTCATTCCTACGTGTAAGCTTGAACTTGGTCTTCTCCAATTCTAATTGAACACTTTAACCATTAACCAAATGTACTTATGCAATTGTATATACATTATTGAGACATGCCTGTACTATGTATCAATATTGAACCAGAATAATTGGCATTATTTCAATATATTTCGGTAACCTATAGATTAAAAGGCATGTACTCTGCTCTCTCTGGTAATTGAGTTTTTTATCTCACTGAGTTGGGAGCTTGATTGGCTATCGATATGTCCTATACCTGCTCTGGGGATATGTTATGTAATAGATGTTGCTACTTTAATCATTCCCAAGTAGGAACAAATAGGCATGAAAAACAGGAATTTAAAGGGTGATTTTTTTCTCTACAGCTTTTCACACAATAATTACCAAGAAACCAAAGGTGACCCAACCTCAAATTACAAATTACTTTTACCCAAGCACAAGATATAGAGGAAGGGTGCAAATGGATGGCTATTGCTCAGCATCATTAAATAATTCTGTTCCATCTGCCATTCTGAGTTAATCTTTTGGGCTCACATTCCTTGTATTAATTCTGAGCATCCTCAGAACAGGGCATTAAGGCACATCCTAATTAGGACATGTGCTTTTCTTTATTCCACTGAGATAGTGTTATTGGGAATATTTCAGGGCAGTCAGTGCTTAATTAAAGAGGGTAGGAAAGGAGCAGCTATATGATAACTTGAAATCACTACTAACAAATAGTTGCTGACCTCTGAAAATGGTGTGCTCACTGGCGACACAGATTTTAATAAGCAAGAATTGATTGGTATAAATCATACTTCTTTAGACTTTTCTCTTTGTGTGTGTGTGTGTGTGTGTGTGTGTGTGTGTGTGTAGAAACTGATGAACAATTTGCCAATATTGAGCACGTTGCATAGTTACATGGACAAACTGATGGATGAAATAGTGACAATTTTAATTAGAAGGGTTCAGCTGAACTTAAATTTCCAGTTAATAAATAGTTACCAAACTGACTATGCCATTGGCCAAACAAAAATATATTTACAGTAAGTGACAGTACAAAGAATGAATTTTAAATAGATCTGCATGTATCTGCAGGAATATTAATGCAACCTTTACCTTATGATTAGCAGAAAACAATTCCTTTCTCAGTTTTTCCACTGTATCATTTGATGCTTTCTGAGATTCCTTCAGACTTTCATACTCCCTGAAAGAGCCACAACTAGTCAGTCAATCTATGGAGTTTGCTTGTAAGCAAGTACTCAGAGACAGAATAAAGCCAGTAAACAAATCTACAATCCATGATTTAAGTGGCTTCAAAAGTTCCTGTTACATATAAACAAGCAGTTTCAATGTTGAACAGGCCAGCACTGATTTGCACAGTGTTCACACTGACACCACCAAGAAGGTGAGAAAACACACTTTCACACAGGAATACTGTTAGGTTTGGAATAGGTATTAAAATGGCAGAAAAGCATATATCAAAACCCAAAGTGAACTATCTTTACTTATATGCAATGTTTTATATTCTACTGAATTTACACTTCACTGAAATGATATGTAACTCGTTTTGGTTTTATAAAAAAGTTTAGGTTGTGAAATCATTTCAGCAGTATTATAAAACAGTGCTGAAGCTATTGGTTACAATGCAGATACTTCATGATGTAGCTCATTATTAAAAGTTGTGATTATCCATTTGCTAATGTTGCCTGCACAAGCTGCAAATTAAACATGGTATAAATAGAAAGACCTCTCACATACCCTGTAGGGACAGCAAGTACACTGTACTTATTGTGCCACAGCAATGCAAAGTGCTTTGCCCTGCACAGGGGAGATATTCAGAGGCCGTGCCGCATTACTCAGAATCATTACAATCATCCATCTCTTCCGTTCCCATCAAACAATCACCTCCTAAAAACCCTGGCAAACCTCTAAAAGCAGTTTCCATAGCAATGATCTGTCACTAATACAACAATAGTGTGCTTGCTGTGTTGAAAATCTACCATTTATGCCACCTTGGTAGCAGCAGGGCTCATTTTATAGAACAAACTGCCAGCAGGAAAAGGGCTCAAAATTTGTTTATTCATCCAGATCTTTTAATAGCTCCAAAATATAATTTTTATAGCTTTTAAAATGATTTACTTTTTAATTATGAAAAAACTAAATTTTATAATATTTCTGTAATCCTCCTGGAGCCCTTATGGGAGCAGACAGCATTTGCTAAATAAATAAAAATATTCTTTGAATCCCAGTTTGTAGCTAAGAGTCTCAATGTTATTCTTATTTTTTACTCCCGGTTTCTTTAGAGGGTGCTATGCAAAATGGCTAAGCCAGGAAACTTTCTGACATACTTTTTTAGTGAGATGCAATAGACTGCAAGCTGTTCCACTGCTGCTTGCCCTGCTCCCATTTCACGGATCATCTCCTCTACTTCGGAACGCTGACTGTGTAACAGTTTCTCAATTCTGGAAAGGAGATAGGTAGGTTAGGAGTTTTCTGCCTCTACTAGTCATAGTATAACATTAAAAAAAATGAGAATAGCCCATTCTGTATTTCAGAATGGTAGAAGTTCCAACCCTCCCAGCCCAAAGCTTTCCTCAAACATCTACTAGTATATTTTAGCCTTGCAGTATGCAATTTGCACTGCTACTAGATTAGAAGACAATGAACAATCCAATAATGAGGTCAGTAATCTGGTCCTTTCTAAGTAGTTTAGGAACAATTAAGATTTTTTATCCCTTGTTTATAATCAGCCTATTGGATTGAGAAATATGAACACTACATGTTATTCACATGCCATTTCTCATATTTATTATATACATCCTGAAAAATGAAAGCCCATCAGAACCTTGGAGTACTAGAGTTCTGTAAATTTTGTTAATCTGGACCGTCTTCAATCACATCCATGAATAAAAATAGGATGAGGGACTGGGAATACAGGTAGTACTTGACTTATGGCCACAATTGAGCCCAACATTTCTGCTGCTAAGTGAGACATTTGTTAAGTGAATTTTGCTCCATTTTACAACCTTTCTTCACACACTTTTTAAGTGAATCACCGCAAGAGTTAAGTCAGTAACATGATTGTTAAGTAAATCTGGCTTCCCCATTGACTTTACTTGTCAGAAGGTCGCAAAAGCTGATCACATGACTCCAGGACACTGCAAACAGCATAAAAATATGAGTCGGTTGCCAAGCATCTGAATTTTGATCATGTGATCATGGGCATGCTGCAATATTTGTAAGTGTGAAAAATGGTCCCAAGTCACTTTTTTCAGTATCATAATTTGAAGGTCACTAAATGAACTGTTGCAACCCTAACCCTGAATATATATGGCCCTTGAAAAGAATTAAATTTTCTTGCTGGACTAAGATAGGATAGTTTGTCCAGCAAATCTAGCAATAATTCAGAATGGCAGTGGTGGCATTAGCAACGAAAACATAGTTAAAAATACATCATTAAAATCACTGCAATTTTCTGGATACAGAAAATTCAAATAATTATTCCTACCATGTTTGCTCAGATATTAATTCAGTATTCAAAAGAGAATCATCTCTTTTGTACAAGAAATTGGGATTACATAGACACTTGGGTCTATAACACAAGGGTCAAACTCGCCGTGTCAAGTTGCTGTCACCTTATGTATTGCAATGTTTTTCCCTTCACAGAGCTGGGGTAGGCGTGGCCTGTGCGTGACACATCTGGCCCATGGGCCACCAGTTTGACACCCCTGGCCTATAACATAAAGCTTCTCTAACCTCTCCATTGATTTCACCTTCCTTCGCAATTTTTGAGTTTCTTCTTTTGCACTCTTTGTTTCTTCTTGCTCCTGTTCTAAATATCTCATTTGTTTCTGAAAAAAAAAGGAAAAGAAATATTAATGTTTGGAAAACAGCTTCATAACACCAACACAGACTTAACATCAATCTATCTCAAATGCTTTAGTTCACAATCCACGTTTTGGAACCCTGAAAAATCAAAGTTTATTGTTCTACAAAATGAGTGACTGAGAAAGGAAAAGAAAATCTAAAAGAAGTGAATACGTGCTTCGTTGATTATAGAAAAACTTTTTGATCATGTCAAGCTATGGAATGTGATTAGAAAAACGGGAATCCCAGAGCATTTCATTGTCCTTACAGGAAATCAATATAGGTCAGGAAGCCACAGAATGGGCAGAACATTTTGAAACAGACTGGCTTTAAGTTGGCAAAGGAATGAGACAAGGCTGTATATTCTCCTCTGATATATTCAACCTATATGCTAAAAATATATGTTAAGGGAATCTTGTTTGGAAGATGAGCACAGCTGTAAAATGAAATGAAAACTTATACTATACTGATGACACTAATTTAATAGCCCAAAGTGCAAGGGATCTGCAAGTTCTTATAATAAAAGCCAAGAAGCATAAGACAAAAATGGGATTAACTTTATGTATAAAGGACCAAATCAATGATAACAGTGCAACAACCTGCCTTAGAATAGACCAGTGGTTCTCAACCTGTGGGTCGGGACCCCTTTGGGGTCGAACGACCCTTTCACAGGGGTCACCTTAGACCATCAGAAAACACATATTTCCGATGGTCTTAGGAACCGAGACACTGCTTCTCTATCCATCTCCAGGCGAGTCTAATAGGTCCTATTTCCAAGTAGGCGCCCTAGACTCTGGTTTTCGTTAGGTGTGGGCCATTGCGCTTGTGAGAAAGGTTGAGAAAACACCTGCCTTTCTGGTGTTTACATTACGATTCATAATAGTAACAAAATTGCAGTTATGAAGTAGCAACGAAAATAATTTTATGGTTGGGGGTCACCACAACATGAGGAACTGTATTAAAGGGTCGCGGCATTAAGAAGGTTGAGAACCACTGGAATAGACAATAAAGATACAAAAGTGGCAGACAGCTTCTGCCTTTTAGGATTAACTATCAACAGCAAAGGAGTCAGCAATAAAGAAACATGTTGCAGACTAGCACCCAGTAGGATTGTAATGAAGGCCTTGGAAGAGATGTCAGAGGCTAAATCATTTTATTTAAAGTTGACAAATACGAAGATGAAAGATATAAGACACAAACTAAGGAAAATCTAAAAAGTAAAAAAAGAAGTAAAAGAGATATAAAAAGAAAATAAAAAACAGAGAAAAAAATATATAAAAGACTTTTTCTAGACAAGTATAAACATTCAGTAACTTAATACCTTTTCTAGCATTTTAGTAAAAAAAGACATTTTCCCCATATCTCATCTTTTATCAATAATCAAATTTTGTAATCCAACATAAATCCATTTTGTAATTCAATTTATCACTTTCTACAAAAATTAAAGCAAAAGAAATCTCTCCCCTCTTATAAACAAAACTTTAAAACACTGACATTCAGTTTTGATCAAAAAGAAATTCCATTTATAGCTACCAGAAATCATAATATACATATTCTAACCCTGGTCAAATAGTTCATTTTGTAGTCTTTCCATTTCCTTCTAAAAAGCTTGGTCTTTAATCCTTTCAAGTAATGCCCCAGAAGCTGATTTCATATTATTTTCTTTTTATTTCTTTTCAGGAACAGCTTCAGTAGTTGTCCTTTTGTAAAACCAATACAAGAAAACTTTTCAAATCATTCTTCTGATTTATTATTTGTATTTGTTTAGTTATTAGCCAGTTTTAAATATACTGTAAATCCATTGTGATAATCTTGCATGTAATTTCTGAGCACGCTGTTCCCAAAGAGCCTTAATTTATTCTATAGTCAAGCAGTATTGCTCCAATGTACTAACAGATCTCTTCTCCTTTAATTCTAACTTCTTTAATTCTCTTGTTAACCTTCAAAGTCTCCTCATCATATATTTTCCAATCAGCAAAAGTTTCCAGAAGAGGATTTCTTACAGATAATTTCAGAATCTTGATAACTTCTTTATAAATTTCAAACACCCACAAGAAAAACTTTTCAAATCCATCTACCGGTAACTCCTTAACTTTCCACTATCAGCTAGTCCTCCTTTTGATGTTTTCCAAAAATTAAAGTTTTGTTTTTAATCCTTGAACTTAATAAAGGTTATTTCATGCAGGGTAGAAGGAAATTCTCGTGATATGATGAAACGTGCCTTTC
Source organism: Grayia smithii (assembly GCA_032468115.1). NCBI lineage: Eukaryota > Metazoa > Chordata > Lepidosauria > Squamata > Grayiidae > Grayia > Grayia smithii. The sequence goes on from JANHFM010007196.1 coordinate 191,729, forward strand.
AGAAGATTCTTAATATCCAGATAAGCATTAACAAGCAAATTCCTAAAGTAATTAAAATACGAAGTGGGCAAATCTAGTGTTTGTTTGAAGATGCTGATCTCAGCTTAGAAAGGATGATTTTTCTTGGCTCCCAGAGCCCACATCACAACCATGTAACTACAGAAGTGCTGGAATCATTGGAACTTTGAGGACTGGTTGTATCTACCACGTGTTCAGCACTATCTTAATTCTGAATGGTCGCTGAATGAGTGGCTAACTGAGAACAACCAGTACATGATTGCTAAAAATTGACACTGATTTGATGGCACACGATCAATCAATCAGATATCAATGTGCCATAATATTTTTTATTACAGTATTTCTAATCAAACAAAATATTTTGTTTTAAAAAATTAACAGTTGACTATTAATTAAATACTTCCAATATAATGCATCATGTAACAAAATGATAGGAGAGCATATATCTTTGCCTCATCAAACAGAAACCGTGACACTGTGTTATTTTTTTGATGTTCATTTTTCACATAAATTGACCATTATTGAAAGCTTGACTTAAAATGTATTTTAAAATAATTTTACAGAGGAAAAAAGAAAGAAAGAAATGACTTCCCCTTTCATCAGGACAAGTACAAACATTTTCAGTAACTATATACTTACAATTTTACATTTCTTTACACAGTATCTTCTCATTTTCTCTAGCTACAAAGGAAAAAAACCTCTCTTCTTCCTTTATCTTATCTAACATCTTTAAAACCTCATAATTCAAAGTTAATCAAGAAAAATTCCATTAGTTGTTACCAGAAGAAATATATTATACACCTTATTCTTTAATTCCGTCAAATGATGTCACACAAATTGAATTCTTATCAGCTTTTCTTCATCTGTTCTCAATTTTAATACCATAGCTCATCACTTTCTCTAAAAATGCAACAAAAACTCTCTTCTCTCCATATCTTACCTTTTTAATGCCTTATGTCCTAGTCAAGAAAAAACATTAAAAGCTGCTAGGGAAAAAAAAGAGAATCATGTATATTTTAACCCTGTATGATTAAGCTAACTTTGTAAATCTTTCTTTTAAGAGTTTTGATGTTTATTCCTTTTAAGTCTCCAAAGCTGATTTCTTTTCTTTCTGTCTTTATCTTTTCTTAGGGATTTCTACATAATATATCTCTTTTGTAAATCCAAAATAAGAAAATTGTCCATTAATATGCAGTTTCCATGAACAGGAAACAGGTTCAATGCAGTGGGCAATAAAAGTTTGCTCTGCTGTCTTAACAGGAAAAGAATAACTCAATTATTAAAATAAGTAATTATTTTTTACAGTTTTGGATTGTTTCAGACAGATTTCAAAAGCTTTTTGAAACTAAATAGGAAGAACAGACTATTTGATTTGATTTCAGAGAAAAATATCCTCAAATCTCAGAAACACTAGAGTAATTGGTTAGTTATATGCACCAGGCTAAAAATAAAATTCTAACCAGCTTCATTTATAGTTCTATATTGAAAATTATGGGATTAAAAGTTAAATAAAAGGATGTTCAGAAAACCTGAAGGCCATTTTAAGCTAAACACATTGGTATTGTTGCAAGAATATTTCAAATTAAATATCAGACTTAGTGCTGCAAATATATGCATAATTAAAGAGGGGGATCTTCACTGCAATATCCATTGTTCAGGAGACTTACAATATTAAAGACAATATTTTAATTATGAATATATTTATGTTCAAATACAACTTTAAACAAGAATCAGTTGAACACCATCCAATCTTTTAAAGAGCATTCAAAGAAAAGTCTAATGGTAGGAATAAGAATTTATAATTAATCTACATCAGTTGCAAAAAACAATTATGAAATAAAAATCTCTCACCTAAATGCCTCCAACTGTTGAGCAATCAAATGATATTCTTAGTTAAGACTCTCCTTTTTAAAAAACCTGATGTTGGATCTATAGCTCTACTGCTTATCTCGCTACCAACTTGGCTTTCCATCAATGGAAATCTATTCAAAGAGTTCTCCACTAGAAGGTGGAAAGAGCCATTTTCTTCTTTTCCTATTGTTCTTCATTTCTGCACAACCCTTCAGAACAACTTTTCACTGGACATAAGGGGAAGAAAAAACAAAATCTCTCCAGTGGGAAGCCTATATCCATGATGGCGAACCTATGGCATGGGTGGTACAGGTGCCATGCAGATCCCTCTCTGCTGGCATGTGTGCCATCATCCCCGGTCCGATCTCCATGGCAGATCTCCGTTTCTTTCGTGAACTTCTGTTTCCCTACAAACAACGAAACAGAAGCTCACAAAAGAAAAAGATCTTACCTCTTGTTGGGATGCCCCACTTCCCACTGGCCAGCTGGTCTCGGAGGCTTTGCTGTGTATGCGTATGTCCATGAATGCACACGTGTGCATGTCCGCGCATGCACACATACCTTTCAGTTTGGGCATGCGCATGTGCACAGTTTGGGCACTCGGGGTCTAAAAGGTTTGCCATCACTGGCCTATACTAATGTCTCTTATGAGGACTTTTCACTTGCTGAAGATCACTATTGCTTCCAACCTCCTTATCAGGGATTTATGATGGAGTGCAGTTTACTTTAGCATTTTGTTTCTTCTTTTCTTACGGACTGGGGGCCATAATCAACATTTATTCAACTGAACAAAAAGCCAATCCTTACAAGTCTAAACAAACTTTTAATACAAGACACTAGCTTTACAAAATATATTTCCAAGCAATGACATAAGACATTATCTCAAACACCTCCCCACCAGTTTAATGATACATTCAGGATTGAGTTATAGTAGACGTGGGAACTTTGTGGCCCTACAGATGTTAATGCAGTATAACCCTTTCACTTGATGCCTTTAAGTCTGATCGGATTGAAATCCAATTATATGTGTTGGACCAATTGCTCTCTACCTTTGTGCAATATTTGAACTATTTTAGTAAACTATGGAACATTGCTGAAGCAAGTCACTTTCTCCCATTCACTTAAGATTACCTTAATAGCCAATTCTTTTTATCCCTGCAAGATTAGTCCAAGATACATAATGAGCAGACTGCAGTTTAACTTTTAACTGTAGAGATGAGTCATAATATAAACCTGATAACTTTCAACATACCTTGAGTGTAGAACACAGCATTTCCATGTCAGAAATAGCTTTCTGGAGTGATTCTATAGTGGCATTACGTAGATCCAGTGTCTCTCTCAATGCATTTACAATACTTTGACAATCTCGTTTTTCTTTGTCTGAAGCAAAAATTATAATGGAAGTAAGGGCCCACCTGAATTTTATAAATTTTTTATATTTAGTGAAGAAATAATTCTTAACACACATAGCAGAGATCTAGACTTGAGTGAGAAAAAGAAGGAATTTAGCCAGAGGCAGTACATGCAACATATAACAGAGTTGGAAGGGACCTTGGAGGGCTTCTAGTCCAACCTGTTCTCAAGTAGGCATCTACACCGTTCCAGACAATTGGTTGTCCCTTCACTTTTTAAAAACCTCCAGTGATGGAGCACTCACAACTTCTGGAGTCAAGTCATTCCACCGATTAATTGTTCTCACTGAGGAAATGTCTCCTTAATTCTAGGTTGAATCTTTGCTAAGCTTCCATCTGTTACTTCTTGCCTTGCCCTTGGGTTCTTTGGAGAATAGGTTGATCTCCTACTCTCTGTGACAATCTCTCAAATATTGGAAAACTACTATTATGTCATCCCCAGTCCTTGTCTTCATTAGACTAGACATTCTCAGTTCCTGCAAGTGCTTATTGCATGGCTTAGCTTCCAGCCCACCAACCATCTTTGTTCTTCTCTGCACTCTTTCTAGAGTCTCAGAATCTTTTTTGTATCATGTTGACCAAAACTCCTCCACTAATTTAGTCACTTTGTCAAAGAATGCAGTAAAGGCACTGTCTTTATCTGGTTCTACAAAAGCTGTGGATGTATCTGTTTTTTTGGAACACTCCTCTGGGAATCGCTTCCTTTTCAACTTTTTGTATTGTATATGTGCAAATATACAAGGAGAGACAACTGTAAAGGAAGAGGGTGGAAAAAGGATGGGCTGACATACTGTGGATGAGATTCAAGCTGAACTCTCCATCTCCTTTTGGTTTCGACATCATCCACTCTCTCATTCAGGGCCAATTACACTCTTCTACAGTCATTAATCTTGTGGATTAACGATTCCCCATTCTGTTCTAAAAAATGTTTGGAAATTTGCCAAAACCATTGTATCAATAGCACTGGATACAAAGTGCTAGAAATAATCCTTGTTAAAAACTTCACCAGATTTCAAAGCCTCTTTTATGTCCCTTCAGAGCTTGCTCAGTGGGCTGAGGCAATACACACACTACCATCCCTTTTCTTCAGGATCAGAATGTACTCCAGCACAGGGGGAATGCCTTGCAAGGAGTCATTGAAATCCATGAACCAACAGTTATAGAATGATGTAATGATGAAGCTTTGTAGACCAATTGTAGTAGTATTATATTTTCTTTTCTCGATGAGGATTCTCGTAGATCCATACATATTGAGAAAAAGTACAGTGAAACAAGAGGGTAGGGCTGGTATGCCGAACTATTACACTGCTGTCTTGTCATTCACTTTCACTACAGCTTGTGCTTTGGGTTGAGGAAAACAAAACTCCTGGCCAGGGTGGATAAAAATCAATGGTTTTTTTTTAAATAAAAAAAAATCAGATTTTTTAAATTTAAATCAGATTTTTTTGATTTAAATCGGATTTTTTTTATTTTTATCAAATTTATTTTAATAAAATGCTTCTGGA
>JANHFM010007196.1:208787-220331 GCA_032468115.1 Grayia smithii
AAATAGGCCATTAAAAAAAGAATAAAACAAACAGGATTTCCTTCAAAATAACTCCTGATCATATGTTTCAGATGACCTGTTGTCAGTGCCTGCCAGCAGGGAAGGGATAGAAGACCAGCCTCCTTTTTTGAATTATTTGGGATTACAGGGCATGGTCTTTTAAGCCTGGAGAAGAATTCACAAACTGATTTGCTTTTTGCCACACTTGTGCATGTGTATACACACACATGAATATTTACCAAAATTGTTCAGCAATCAGTTTGGTGGATGTACTTTATATATGGCAAGAATCAAAGCAGTGGGTGAATTCTTCTTCAGACATTATACTGAAGTTGCATTTGAATTAGTGTTAGCCAACTTCAGCTAATTTTGAAAAAGCTAGAAGACATGGAGACATGTCCCCCACCCACCCACTTTTAAAGCGCTTTAAAACATCCTGAAAGGCTGTTTTTAAAGTGTTTTAAAGACTTTTAAAACACTAATCTACAAGCTGGCAGCTGCTTTTCAAGCCAGCAGCAACCCCTCCCCTACTCAACTCCCCCTGGCCCTGGATCACGTGGCTGCACTGGTGAGATCACCCGTCAGTCAGCTGGCCCTCCCCTGGACCCTTTGGCCTTACCTTAGGTAGCAGCCTGTGATGAGCAGTGCAGCTCAACCGGTGAAATAACTAACCAGAAGTGCAGCTGGAATGGATGCTTGCTGGAAGATAAGGCTGATGGTGAGGAGCGGGGTAAGGAGCGGGGCTGAATCCCACCACTCCACGGGCCGGATACTTTGCATTGGCGTGCTGTATCTGGCCCATGGGCCGTAGTTTGAGGATACCTGCCTTACAGGGATACTGGCAGCAGAGGTATGCCACCAGGCTTGAAATTTTGGGCTTGGACAACCTTGAACTACTTGCTACAATGTCCTACCTGTCAATGACTACTTCAGCTTCAACTGCAATAATACACGGGCAAACAATAGATACAAACTCAAGATAAACCGCTCCAAACTCAATTGCAGAAAATACAACTTCAGCAATAGAGAATGCTGTACCTGACTCCATTGTTACTTCCTCAAACCCTCATAACCTTAACCTTAAACTGTCTACTGTGGACCTCACACCATTCCTAAGAGGTCTATAAGGGGCATTCATAAGTGCACCAGCGTGCCTACCGTCCCTGTCCTACTGTCCCCGTTTATTTGTACTCATTTCATGTGCTCATATCCATGTTTATACTTATACCTGTTACCTCGTACATGTTTGACAAACTAAATAAAATAAAAAATAAAACTAGGTTCTTCTATGGTACAGCTGCCCATTTCACTTCCATGGTGTAGGTGCTGCAATACTGAAAGTGTGTGTGTGAGATTGTCATGTGTATTCAGTGGAAAGTCCAGAACAGGTGTCTAGAATATCTCCTGTGGCTTTGGTGTTGGGGCAGCAAAGCCATGGGTTGGGGAAAGGGGGAGTGTGTTCTCTCCTGTGATATCAATACCCTTTCAATCAGGACATGCCAAAACGTGGTATGTATCCAGTAGCTGACTCAGAGGTGGTTTGGCAATGCGGTGAAGGTTCTGTCATGAGCAAATGACCTTTACAGTTGATGGGGCAAGTTATGCCACAGCATGCAGAACGTGTGGATCTACCCTTATTTTTTTGTTAATTTTCTCCTTTCAGTGGAGATTTCTGTATCCCTGAAAATCTTTTTCTAGGAGTTGGGAAACAGTTAGTCTGGAACTGTAAAGGAGGGGGAAATTCAGAAGAAATTACATTTTGGCAAGAGGATTTTGAGCAAAACTCTGTTTGGAGATGTTCTAACTAGTGGAAACACATAGGATAAAATGCAAACAGAAACAGACAGTGCAAAAGCAGAAGTTCTCTCAAGTTTATTCTTTTTAGGGACTTTATTTTTTCAGTGGTACAGTGCAGCAATTACACAGGAATTTCTGGGTGGCTGTAGTTGAAATAAAACAGTTTTATAGACTGAACTTAAACATACAAACATGCAGCTACTTGTGAAAGGAGGAAAAAGGAAAAATACTGAAGGCAGGAACCGAGGCTGGCAGGTGGCTCAGAAGGCCTTACCTTGGGGAGGTCAACTCCATAGACTGTTCAATACAACCAAATTCCCCTTTGTGTGCCTTGTGTGGAATGAGGGTGCATCTACGTCATATATGGGATGTCACTTGCTTTCCTGAGACAGGAAAACTTTTAATAGATCTGCAATAAGCAAACTTTATAAAAACAGCTTCCGTTACCTTTCAGATGAAAGGTAAGCATACAACTTCATGTTATTCTTAAACATAAATTTATATCTAAGAAATGACAGCTGGACTCATACTTATCTTTGCATACAGTTAGTGAGCCTCCCAGCAATTGACTAATGCTAAGCAGCAATTTTGTAACTAGCAAGTTTGAGTCCCATCTTGGGCACAAAGTCAACTGGATGACCTTGGGCCAGTCCCTCTCAGAAGAATGCAAGGGGCAAAACTCCTTCCCAAAAAAGGCTGCCAAGAAAACACTAGAGGGCAGTCATCAGAAATCAAAGTTGACTTGAAGAAACATTTTTTCCTCCATTGTTGCTATGCCACCACTGATCACAAAAAGCTGATTGTGTGTGGGCAGCAGTGGCAGCAGTGGCCCAACCCCACACCCACTGCTAACCTGGTGTCTTCAAAAGCACTCCCTTATTACCTGTAATCAGCCTTGGTACACCACTGCTAAGCAATATATAAGGGATGTACAATTTAGAGAATTGGTACCGTAGTTACCAATTACGTAATACTTCTGAAAGTATTATGCCACAAGTCTTATATTTCTTGTTTTGAAATGATCCCACAATATTCATATGCATATTCCTATCTGACTTGCCCAGGCCCTAATATAAACTACAAAACAGCCTAATGCTAAAGTCAGCTGAGTGTAAGATTCCCATTTTAAATGAAATCCAATCCAATCCAATATCTCATTAATTAACAGAGCAGTCCACCAGCTATTATTCAAAAGAAAGCTCAGTTAAATAATACTAAGTGGAGATGATATAACTAAAAATCCTTTACAGTCTTCCCTGAAATTAATGAGAATTATTGATCAATCAGTTTGAAATATCTAAATGAGGATTGGTATATATGAATTTCTGTATGTACAGCAAACTAGATATTGTTCAATCTATATTCTAATTTACAGCAATCTTGTTTATACTATAATGCATTTTTAAAATATTGAATAGAAAGCAGGTTTATACTTTTCTAAATAAAGATAAATATTTACTCAATACAAAATTATATATATAAAAAAACCACTCAAGATATGGGAAACAAGCTGTGTGAAAAAATAGTGAAACTGCTTTAGCCTTGAATAAGGATTTTATAGTTCAGTAGCTGAAATACATTTCTGAGTACATCATTTTCATTTTCAAAATGGTCACACACTGGACAAATTATGACCATGTCTACCATAGGTTCCATTGTCAATTTTGGCAGTAGTTATTACAAGGGGGCCAATGTTGAGACTCATCATAAGTTAAACACCTCTGTTCACATTCAAAGGTAGAACTAGTGTACAATAGAACACCACTGCAGATCTAATAATCTGTCTTACATCTAACAAGTCTTACAACAAACAATGAAGACCATAACCTGTTTTTTCCTTATTTTTCTAAGAGGTGATAACAACATAGTTGTAAGGCTATCTTTTAATGCTGCATCTCTAATACAGAGAGAGAGAGAGAGAGAGAGAGAGAGGGAGGGAGAGAGAGAGAGAGAGAGAGAGAGAGAAAGAGAGAGAGAGAGGGAGCGGGAGAGGGAGAGAGAATGGGAGACATGGATATGTATACCAAAAAAATGAAGATATATACCTATGACAAATCCTAAGCCTCTATTTTATTTATCAAGTGTATGTAATGTGAAGCCATAATAGATGTGTCTATACACAAATCATACATAAATGAAATGATCAATTTCTAGGCATTTCTTTTTCCAAAGCTATTATTTTAGTCAGAAAAACCATTTTGGCTGCTCACCTCAGCAGTCATATGGCACTCACAGTTTCTTTCGGAGAAAAGAAACACCTATGGGGGCTCAGGAAGTAACTTGAAGCAGGAACAAATGTTTATAGTGCTTGACTACTGGTGGGTTATGCCATTATGAAAGCCTAGAAGACAAACTGGTGAGACTTCTTTGGACTGTTCCTTCCACTGTGTATCAGCCCATGTGGCTTCCAGCAGATTCTTGGTTGTTACATAACAATGTCAGCCATTGGCTGCAGCATTACAAAAAATATTATTCTGGAGTTAAGCTTTTCATTTACGATAGGTGCCTACATTTCTGGGAAACATAATTTCTGGCATTACAAGCTCCCCAAAGCTTGTATCTCTATACCCCAAATAATTATCAGAGGTACTGTCTCAGTTGGAAATCAAGATAGTTCTAAATTGAGATACAGTGTTAGGAACCTGTTTTTGTACACAATGAATTAATATATCAAATTCCAAATAGTCACTGCTAATGCTTTAATATGGTTTCAGGAATTGTGTGTTATGAAAACCTAACAACTTTGAGATGGTTGATGTTATAGAATTGTATTTTTTAAAAAATAAGGATTGGGTTTGCACATGGCACTAAGATGTGTTTTGTGAATAAATCCCAGTTGGCTAACTGATATGAATTATATTTTACAAAGCACAGTAACGGGGTCCACACAACATGCTTACCTAAAAAACTCTATGTTGATATAACTTGATGTTTAAACTCAGTAAATAATTACTATGTACGTGAATCAGATTTTGTTTAAATTTTACATAGGAGAAACTTTAAGACTTCACTGAATTCTACAACGGGAACTATAGCCTAGTCTGCTCCACATGAGGTCTATGAGAACTCACCACAGCCAACTCATTATGGGCAACTTGCCACAGCCAACTCGCTGTGGGACAATTTGACATGGCCAACTCATCATGGAACAACACACCAAGGGACAAGAGTTACACTAATATTGGAGAAATAGTAGAATAAAATCATTTAAAAAAGGATGCCAAAGGAGAGACAGAATGAAATGTGAATGACAAAAATTAAAATATTTTTAAACTATTTTAAATAATTATATTGAATTGTTGAATTGTCCCTTAGTGAATTGTCCTATGATGAGTTAGCTATGGCGAATAGACTGCACCAAGCTGACCGTGGTGAGTTGGCTGTGGCGAGTTTTCCCATTCTGTCCATAGATAGAGAACACTGGCCTTCCTCAAAAGGGTCAAATCCTGGCTGTGTAGCCTTGTGAGGGGGATATAGAGGCCCAAACAATCATGGGGCTGGCTGGTCCCATGAGAACTCCCCCCCCACCCTGCTATATGAACAGCTGCTAATCACTATTTTGGAATTCTTCACCTTCTGAAAATTTTCTGTTTTATAATTTTAAAACTTTTAATCTTAACTTATTCGGGGGGGGGGGCATTCTCTGTGGGCGCACCGACCCTCTGGAATGGGTTGCCTGCTGAGCTCCGGACAGCCCTTGACCTTCACTCCTTCTGCCACAACCTGAAGATGTGGCTGTTTTACCAAACTGGCTGAGCTGACCTTTTAATGCTTTTTAATTGTCTATTTATATATATTCATTATTTTTATTATATTTTGTTGTCATTATATGTTTTTATATTTTTGTGAGCTGCCCCAAGTCCTTTGGGAGAAGGGCGGCATATAAATTTTAATAAAATAAAATAAATAAATAAATAAATAAATTTTAATGTTTAATTTTATTGATTATATTGTATATCACCTAGAACCCCTCTCCAAGAGAGATGGGCAGTTAAGAAATATGAAAAATAAATAAATAAATGTGATATCCCAAAAAAAAATCCATGTAGGGTCCATCTCCAGAGGTAAATGTGCATAAAAACTTTAAGCCAGTTTTCTGGGACTAACCTCAACAAACATCTGGAATTAGTAGAAGCAATGATGGTACAGGATGCTGGTTCTATGCTCAGGGCTGAATCAGGCATTCCATGTATTGCCAAACAGGCCCACAAGCTACCCATGTATCAAAAATTAGGAGAAGACTTTTAAGGGGGAAATCATATATACACTTGCAATTTCTTATAATGTTAAAAGTCGTCTTACAAATGCTAGATTCCTCCTTCCAGGAAGGAACGAATCCATGACATGCGATTAGGTGATATAGGGATGCCAAATGTGTGACATGCTAAATATCATCAAAACTCTAATTTCTTCTTTGCCTATGAATTAGATTTAGGATAAACTGAAAAATGACATGTTTTGAAGAGGACAGTTTTGCTTGCAAGAATATCAGAGTATCCCTGTTGAGAAAAATAGCATGCTTTTCCCATTAAAATCACAAAATTTATTAGACTTTTCAAATGTATACATTTTGTACACTTGTTGCTGTGTTTGTCAATATTACTTAATGATACACATAGGGCAAAGCTGTTAGACTCTTGGACAGATGCTATGTCCATGCCATACTCATTTGTTTACAGCTGAAAAAACATTAGTTTATGGACAGGAATTCTGTATAAAATTAGTAATATTTTATAAAAATTCACAATATGTTTGAATATTATGTTAAATGGGAAATAATAGTAATTACAAAAAATTGCAATTGCAATATTTATTCTGTTTTGGGAATATTAATTTTTGGAATATGGTGTTTCTGTTTCAGGATGAAGAAAAAAAGGAAAAGGAGCGTATTCATTTGCTATTACCTATTAGCAAATTAGTTTTTTGTCTGGTGCACTTTAGGAGTTTTTCTCTGTGATTAGCACGTATGAGTGTAACCTTTTGTGCTAACACTGCATGTAGCTCCTGATCCCTTTTTTCCCCTTTTATATATTCTGCCCTACAAAGTTGTCTGCTCCTGTAAACTGTCATCAATTTGGGTTTTGAAACTCAATTCCACAGAAAGCTGTATTTCCATCAAATAAAATATTTAAGTTGTGTCACTGAAGGTATTCAGGTTCATCTAGTTGCCCCTACTCTACCCTGAATTTAAGGATTACAGTGTTGTAAAAAGGGAGTTTACTGAAGGAATTTAGGTAGGGGCAAAAAAAAAATTGTGATTACAGAAATTATTCATTCATACAATAAATGTAGAGCGCAATATTAGCAATGTATTCTCACTTGCATTTGGTCTCTTTACCTAACACTGACCAGCCTGTTTGCAAGTGATTATGATTCTTTCATAGTATAAAAAAGGTTTACATAAATGTTCATTCAGATGGAACCCCTATGAAGTTTATTAGTAAAATTTGGTCGAGTTGTGACCCATCTGTCTTTGCTGCGATGCCAATTGGCGTTAATTCATGTTACATGTATCCTAAAGTTGTTCTTATTCCAACAACTATTGCTAATAATCTGGATTTCTGTATTCCAGATTTACATAATCTATAATCATGCAATATAATTGCTTATCCTTAATCCTTAGGAAGTAAATCTAAAGTCATATCATAACTGCCTTTCATCTTCATTACCTCAGCCTACTCAAAAGTCATTTTTTAAAATTTCATCTGTCCAAAGGAAAGACTCAAATAATCAATCTATGAAATCTCTCTCTCTCTCTCTCTCTCATAAACATACACACACACAGAGCGAGAGAGTGAGAGTGCAAAAATACAGTAGAAGTTCTAAATACAGCTGCACATACAAATTCTACATACATTTTCTACTGAGTAACTATGGTATTTTATGGACTTATGTAATACCCAATTAAAGTTAGCAGTTTTGCAAGGACTTTTGATTTACTATATTCCTATGGTACAACAGATGGGTCAGCTGAAGAATGTGATTTCTATGTTTTATCTGCTTGCCTCAGCTTCTTCTAGTGATGCTCAAAGAGCCGAGAAATTGGATAGTGAGTGAGTGACCGAATGTCTGGGAAGATGGCAGTCTTGAAAGTGGTCTCAGGAATGCATAAAATAAATAAAAGTACCTCTAGTTCAGTTGTACTTACAAAACAAATAGAATCCACAAAGAAAAAGAAAGCAAGAGAAGAAAAGGACGAAGGCAGGGGAGAGAAACGAGAGAATTTCATGCAGTGGTTTGGGCCTCCACAGCATTTGTTTATTGGAGCCCAGCAGGGTCACTCTGGATTGTGTCACATAAAAAATAGAAAATCTGCTGGAGAAACACAGAGTGAGACAAACTGACAGCCACACACAGAGGGAATGATTGGGAAGCCAGGACATTGGAGGGATCATGCCGGTGATTATTTACAAGAGAGATACAACACAGAGAGGTACAATCCTGCCCCTGCTTGGCTCCTCTCTGACTCAGCCAGTCTCCTCATTCCAGGACTCGGGGGTGGCACTGGGGGCAGTGGTTCCTTCCCCGTTGCATGTTGCTGGATCTGCTGATGTCATTGTTGATGTTTCTGCTTTAGTTGCTGGAGTTGCAGATGTTTTTCCCTCTGGGTTTTCTTCTGCAGGGGCTGATACCATTGTGGCCACCCGGGCAGCTTCAGTTGTTGGAGCTGTGTTATCTGCTTCAGGTTTAGCCTGCGGGGTGTTGTTGGGCTGTGTTGTAGCAGCACCATCTGTTGTGGCAGCAGTGGGAGGGGTTGGCTTGGCTGCATCTGTGTGTTCTGGCGCTCGGAGTCTCTTCATCATTGTGGTCACTCGGACAGCTTTCTGTGGGTTGCCAGGAAAAACATGGTTTTGAGATCTAATGCCTCCTTAATGTTTCATAAACCCAGTTCAGAATACACAATCCCATAGATCTCTTGGCTTTTAAAAAAAAGTAACCTTGATGTATTCACATAGGAAGTTCCACATTTTATTTTTAAATATGCTGTTAGAGTCCATGACTGCAGATAAACACTTGAGAAAAGAATGGGTTTATAATAGATCCTCAAGGATAAAAGCATCAGAAAGCAAATAACAAGGTACGACTAATGTATTGTGATTTGTACTTTATCTGATGATGATTAATCCAAGTAGCAGTCTTTAGAAATGGCAATTTATGGCTGTCATTCAATTTAGGTTTTTTAGATACTGTTTTTAATCGTGCTGCTTTTAAACCCATAAAGGAAAGAGACAGAAAAATTAATATTAATAGAGGGATTAAAGACATTGATTTATTGAGGTTAATAAAAATCAGACAAGGCATAGTGAGAAATAAATGTATATGGAACATGCAATTACTATAAAATACTTAAATGCATATTTGTAATATAAGAAGTATTAGTATTTTATCAGTACTAGGTTAATAGAAATGCTTGAACTACCAATATATTCTTCATACCATTCAGGTGAGAAACAATTTATTTTAGAAAGTTTTGTACAATGTCTGTGACATCAGTAATTCCCAGGGAATATTCTCTTCAGAAATTATCCCAGTGATTAAGGAACTGATATAAAATATGAATGACTTGTTTAAAAAAGTAAAGGAGAGTAGACTCCAGAATTACATATGATTCCTGAAAATTTTGGATGTATCCCCCAGCAGGTTGTAATTTTTATATTTTATTTTTAATGTGAGAACCGAGGAAAACAATTAAAATATAGATAATAATCATGGGAAAAGGCAAAACTAAACGATTCCTGTATTTTGCCAAGGAAACCACATGGGTCGACATGATAAAGGGAGTGCTTATGTAACGCAGATTGATGAGCCCCTCAAATGGGATGGTACTCAACATACTACTGAGGAAGAGCTGAGGATCTTCCAGAATACAACTGGTATTTTATAACTCTTTTAGATCAAAGTCTTCAGATTGTATGAATGGCTGAGGCTGCCATTCAAAAAAAGGAAAAGAAAAAGAAAATCAGAAGCTCGAAATAATTACATGTGAAAACATGAAACATGAGCATAAACATGGGAAAGCTCAATGTAATGAAAGATGAAATGAATCAGCTACAATTGACATCTTTGGCACCAGCAAATTGAATGGAGTGAGATTTATACTTTTACTCAGAAAATCAGACTGTTTGCTACTCAGAACATAAAAACAAAGAAAAAGCAATGTTGCTTTTTCAGGAAAATAAATCAGTCTACAAACCAATAGTAAAGAAAGAAGATTTACAGAGTGTGGAAGCTATCTAACACCAATTACATGGAAAGAGAGATGCCAGGTATTTGAGATAGTTTTAGAAAAAAAAAGATCAAATATTATTGCTAATGCCCACTCAATAATTGATAAATTAAAAACATATTTCTTAAAAGTGAGTATATGCCTCATTGTTTATAAAAGCCACTGATGGTGTAAAGCTAGACTATCTATTATCACAATATCACAGGAAGCCATAGCCCTGATAAAATATAGCAAACTAGATGGCTCTGGATTGGTATAGAAAAAGTTAAGACTAGTTTTTAAAATTGGAGGAAAAAACATCAATATCTTGCGTTATATTGAAGACACTATGCTAATATCCTAACATGCAAATGATTTGCAAGCTCTAATAATGAAAGTCAAGGAGCACAGTGAAAAAAATGAGACTAAGAATAAACATAAAAAAGACTAGATTAATGACTGCAGATACAGCAACCATCCTTAGAATGACAATGAAGAAACTGAAAGAGTGGATAGCTTCTGCCTTTTAGGGTTAAATAAAGAAATGCATCACAGATAAATATTAAATTAACAGTTGTTAATTTACTGACTTGATTGTTAAGTGAATCTGGATTCCCCATTGACTTGTCAGAAGGTTGTAAAAGGGGATCACATGACAGCAGGACACTGCAGCCATCATAAATATGAAACAGTTGCCAAGTATCTGAATTTTGATCATGTGACTACAGGTATGCTGCAATGGTTGTAAGTGTGAAAAACAGTCATAAATCTCTTTTTTTAGCATTGCTGTAAGTTTGAACAGTCACTAAATGAACTGTTGTAAGTCAAGGATGACCTGTATTGTCTAGCTATTATAATTATTGTGAGAAACGGACAAAGTTATTTTGACTTCTTATTTATCTGTGGTGAGGTCTAATTCTTTCATCTAGATTTAGCCCTCTGAAAGAAAACCAACACATAAATTTTCATAGAAACTGAAAGAAAAGGTTCTGGATCAGTGGTGGGCTGCTACCGGTTCGCACCGGATTGGGCGAACCGGTAGCAGTGGCGGAAGGAGGCTCCACCCACCCACCTGGACGCTTCTGCATATGCGCAGAAGTGCCGCGTGCACGAGCAAACCAGTAGCAACAGGATTTGGAATCCGCCCTGTTCTGGATGCATTTCCTCATATTCAGAGTGAAGCTGTCATAAGATTTGCAATTGAGGGCCTTTGCTAGCAATACATTACCTTCCATTTTGCCCTGGCAAAGTTCTTTTCAATCTGAGCACATACTCCATCTTTTATGTTCTTGTCTGAAGCTGCATTACCAGAAATCCTAGGGACAAAAGAAAAAAAAACCAGTCAGTTATGTCACTTCATCATAGCTCCTCCTTAGTCTAAATGTCTTGCTTTGCTTTGCTTTGCTTACTGGCCTAGATCAGGGGTCTCCAACCTTGGCAAATTTAAGTCTTGTGGACTTCAACTCCCAGAATTGCTGGCTGAGGAACTCTGGGAGTTGAAGTCCACAAGTCTTTTTTTTTTTTAAAGTTTTTTATTATTT
>JANHFM010007196.1:252134-264590 GCA_032468115.1 Grayia smithii
AAATCTAAGGAAAACATTTTCACCAGCTTCTGAGTAAAAGACTTCGGCTGGGGCCATTTGGCCAGTGGGCCTAGGCCTGGACTGGCCATAGTAGCCTCCTACTTCAGGGTTTGAGACAGCAACAGCAGCAGCCAATAAAAGGACAGGTTGCTTTCTTTGTCTCAACGGGTTGAACTGCAAGGCCCTTGTTGATTGGCTGCCATATCCCAATCTCTAAAGCTGGTCATTCAAACTAGCCAGTCAGCAGAATGCAGACTGGGCCCAAACTAAGCCTGACCAGACTGGATAAAAACTAAGCCTGCAGGCCCTCATGGCAGAGAAGCTGAAGTCTTTTATTCAGATGAGGAAAGCTGTTTTCCTTACATCTCACATTCTTATAGCTTGACCAGCGGCTTCTGAATAAAAGACTTCGGATTCTCTGCCACGTGGGTCAGCCTCTTCTGCAGCTCTTCATGGGGTGGGGAGGGCAGATTGGGCCCAGAGACCGTCCATTTTGGCCTGTAAGAGGCCAGGGGAGTCCTAGGAAGGCCCCGATGAAGCGTGGAAGGGTGGATCAGGGCCAGGGACTTTCCATTTCAGCCTGTAAGAGGCTCGGGGTGAGCAGATTGGGCCCAGGGACCCTCCATTTTGACCTGTAACAGGCTGGAGGAGCCCTAGGGAGGTCCTGTAACAGGCCATTCATGCTGGCAAACAGGCAAAGGAAGGCTCACCAGACAGACAGGTAGCTGGGCTGTGTGGGAGGCTGATGTAAAGGCAAGCAAGTGGGCTGGGCCACAGGGGCCACATAGTTGAGGCATGCAAGCTAGTGAGCAAGGAAGCCAGAGAACAGCAGCTGCTATGCTGTGGCCAAGGCCAGCGAGGCGAGATAAGGAATGACTGGGAGGGGTAAGGCGGAACCAGCCAGTGGTGCGATTAGCCGGTTCTCTGAACTTCACAAAAAATTAACAACAGGTTCGCTTGAACCGGTCTGAACTGGATGGGGCCGACCTCTGGGTTGCATGTTGAGGACTACCTGTATTAGTTACTTATTCACAACATTTGGATATTACTCTATAATACAAAAACTTTAGGCTGCATGTAATAATAGCAGTACAATATAATAACACAGATGTTATTGCTGTGCTGCATTCTGTGTGGGCTTTATTAAATATTCTAATGTTTTAATATTAATAATTAATATTAATAATTAATAATATTTAATTAGTTTTCTAATGTTTACTTAGGTATTAATTATGGCTGAATGGGTCAGAATGTATTGCTCTAATTCAAATACCAGGCCCAATCCAAATGTTAGCTTTGGCTTTCCAAGTTCAAAACTATTTATTCACATAAATAGCTCATAAGCTAAATAAGTACCAGTAAGTACCGGTACTTACTGCAGTTTATATGCCACTCCAATCTAAAGATTCCGATTAGCTTACAATAACTAAATAGAAAGCAGGGGTAATGCAATAGAAAAAAAAAATCAAACACCAACAGCTAATAACATCCAGCCAATATTCCCTGATTCCACAGTACCTTCCTTCTCATTCCCAATTGCTTTCCATGGTTCAGTTTCCATGGCCCTTTGAAAGCTTAATTCAGAGGGAGTGCTCCAAATACCTGAGGTATCAGAGGAGAAGTATCACTGAGAAGACCTGACAGCAAGGTCCTTGCAGAAGACTTTCTCATGAAGGAGGGCCCCTCCTGTAAGCCATATAGTAGCATACTAGATGTGGACAACATATGACCTTTGTAGTTTACTAGTCTACTAACTTTAACCTCTAAAATGAATAACCGACAATTGAGTGGTAAGACCTTGGTTTGAGTTTACACCTTCCCAACCTATCATGCTATTTCATTCATTCGACCACTCAGTCTTCTAAATATTTATCAGCTATTTTTCTAAACAAAAACCAAATAATTTATATAAAAATAACAAAATACAATAAAAACTGGAAAATATTTTTTTTAAAAAGCCAAAGCCACAGGTGGAACACAGTTTAAATGATTTAGTCAAACTTAAATGTGATTTGGATTTGGATATGCACAAAGCAGAGCTTCTAATTCTAAAAGAATTTGTCATCAGATTCTCACTACTTCCTGACTTGGCAGAAGCTTGAATACACAAATATTGATCCAATAATGTAACAATATTTAAAGTCCTCTGCCAATATTTTTTTTTCTGGTGAAATCATTAAAAAGAAACATTTCTTGAAAGTATTCTAAGGAATAGTCACCCAAATGGCAATGGTGTTCTCAAAGCCCAGAATCTGTTGAGCTAATGTTGGAATATAACTTATAAGAGAAGTCATTCTGAATCAGACAAATCTGCACCAATCCAGTATTTATGTATTAATCAAATTTATATAGCTGCCCATCTCATCTGGCAACTCTGGGTGGCACTCAAGTGTATATAATCAGATGCTATTTCTCTCACCAAGTGCAGAAATAAGAAAAAATTCTCTGAAATAATCTTAGTTTCATTCACAACATTTCTCAGGGTCCTCCTCCACCCGATGTCTGTTAAAGAAAAAGGAAAATGGATTCTGCATTTGACAGTGCCAAAGACAAACAACCTTGCAGGGCAAAAAGTAGGACAAAATGTACACTATTTGAGAAGTTCAGAGAGAGTGGGGAAAAAAAATTATGATAAATCCAATAGGCCAATCATCATTTTTAAATTTTATACTGCTGAGGATCCTCTAGGAGAAGCTGTGACTTATAAACCAGAGGAAGAAAAAGAAAAAGAAGGAGGAGTTTAATTAGAAATTTAGTTAAAATTTGGAGTTTCTGATGGATAGCTTTATAATTAAAATCTCCCATGGTTTCTAAAGGCTTCTGTGTTTCCCAGAAAATAAGTCTTCGGATTGCTTGGGAAAATTCAAGAAAAAATAACTTTTCCCCTCTTAACTCCCTCTCCGAGTGTTCAATGGGAGTTCTTGGGGAGTTGGAATTCTATCTGCTTGGAATTTCTTCCACTATTGGAGTTTCTCTTGTGTGGTTTTTTTCCATGTATCTCTATGAAACAAAGTTTGAAATTTGTTCCACATGTCTGGCCATTTGCAAAAAATGTAATATTAATTTGACCTGCACAGACTATTAAAGAAGAAAGAGTAGAGGCATGGTTGGAATGGCCAAAGCCACAAGCCCTGATTAATGAGAGAGCATACCTTTAAGCATATATATATATTCTATGACATCTGCTTCGCTTTTGCATTTCTGGCACAATAGAAGTTAAATGTCAGTGGTTATGTGAAATGATGTTTTTTAAAGATTAAAGGAAATCATCACTCTCTTAATACAGGTAGTCCTCAACTTATGACCGCAATTGAGCCCAAAATTTATGTTGCTAAGTGGAAAATTTGTTAAGTGAGTTTTGCCCTATTTTACTACTTTTCTTGCCATATTTGTTAAGTGAATCACTGCAGTTGTATGCCAAGGTGGGACTGTCTTAATGTAAAATGTACCAAGATTGATTCAAAGGGGGAAAAATGAAAATGTGGGAGTTACATTTTATAAATTAATGTAACAGGGTTGTTAAGTGAATCTGGCCTTCCCATTGACTTTGTTTGTTAGAAAGATGATCACATGACCCTGGGACAGTGCAACCGTCATACATAGGAACCAGTTGTTAAGCATCTGAATGTAAATCACATGACCAAGGGTCATAAGTGTGAAAAATGGACATAAGTCACTTTCTTCAGTGCCGTTGTAACTTTGAATGGTCACTAAATGAACTGTTGTAAGTCAAGGACTACCTATAGTATTGTGATACAAGCTCTGATACACCACGGATAGCATGATAATCATGGAAAAAGTCTTTCTCTGATCAAAATGTTTGTTGGCTTATATTGTCATTCCTAATTACTCTGTTTCTCAGTGTCCCATCTTTCAGTGTACTAAATTAACTTGATTGAGTGTCATGTTGCTTGTGGTTTGTTCAATTTCACTTGAAATAAAGAAAGAAACCACTCAAATGGCAGAGTGTCACTGGGACAGGCAGAACTGGTGCTCAACCTTTTGTGTACTACTTAGTTTTTACTCTCATGAAAAGCCCTAAAACATATTTTCAATATTAAAAAAATATTCTAAAACTTCAAACATTGAGAACTGTGCCTGCAATATGTCCCGATACTGCTAAGAAAGCTCTCTTATCAAGTATGCCAAAATGTGTATCAACTGCAATGGTACAGGAGGTTCCTGAAATATTTTTACTTTAGGGCACCCCTTGAAACCTGCAGCCTATCTACATTTTCAAAGCCAGGCATAACAGGGAAATCAAATAATATTCCTAGAAGCTCTGGGGCTGGCATTAAAAGAAATATAAAATATAAAAGTATATTCAATAAAATCCAGCATGACGACATGTAAAATGCTGATTTGAAAGTTGCTGGAAATTTAGATTTGTAAGGGATAGAAAGGCCTGGAGGAACTTTGTCCATGGGGTCACGATGGGTCGGGCACGACTTCGCAACAACAACTAACAACAACAAGGGATAGGAAACTATGGTTGCACCACTAGTTGATTTTGAAACCTACTTTGCATCATTATTATGAAGGTAATATAAGACAATCACATTTACAACTTTAAACATTCTTTGGAGCGAGAGATCTGAGAAAAATTAGTGTCATTATAAGTGCATTGTTTATGTTGCTGCTTGCCCCACCTAAGCTACTACAAATGAGCTTAACATAAAAGAGGCTAAAAATAAAAAAGTTGCTGGGATCAACTTTTTCAAAGCATCTGAAAACTGGGGAAAATGCAGTTAAATTCAGCTTTCTCTTTCAGAGTATTTTGGTGCAGTGTTGAAAATGTTTAGCTAATATATTGATCTAGTTTGCCTCTACATAATATTCCCATCATAACTGAACACGATGAATTGCTATATAGCTGATCAGTTTGCAGATCTGGTTCATTCAAAAAACAAAACCAAACCCCAAAAGACAAAGGATCTCTGAGTAGCATTTCTTTGCATCACTGAGTCAATCCACCAATTGTCAACCCCACGGCTGCCATATAAGTGAAATGGGATCAAATTGTTACTATAGAAAGGGAACTACTGAACCCTGCTAACAGAAATGTGCTTTAAGATAAAAAGGGTCACATTCCAAGAGGACCTTGTGTTTAAATTCCACAGATCATTCACAGACACTATAGGAAATATTTATTTTCTTCAAATTCTTCTGTTTTGGAGATTTCTTAAGTGGAAACTTCAACTCTAGAAAAGGATTGGAGGATATCAAATAGAGAAATGTTGGCAGAAGATGACAACTAGCATCAAATATATTGCTGAAAATGCACCCAGAATCACACGGAACCTAAACTTTGGAGCATGTGAGTAGAAATCATTATGCTTCATTGAAATCTGGGAGAATTAATATTGCCAGAGGACTCTGAAATCAAATGAATGTTGGGTATTATTAACTGTTTCTTGGTTGGAGAAGAAAAGGATGTGCTCCTGAAAGGAAAGTTGAGATAGATCAAAATATGTGCCAGGGTAGTACTACATTGACCAGAAGAAGAGTGAGGGCTAGGACCTGGCTCTGACTGACAGGATGGAAATATGTCCCTTCAGCAATTATGTCAAGGTATCTTTATTAAGAGAAGGGGCCTGGGACCTGCAAGCAGTTGGAATCCTCTGGACCAGGGCTCTCCAACCTTGGCAATTTTAAGCCTGGCTGACTTCAACTCCCAGAATTCCCCAGCCAGCTTTGTTGGAGCCCCCCTGCTCTGGACAGCTGGGATAGGCTTAATAAAAGTCACAGGCTGTTCTCCTTCTGCTTCTTTCTCATTGGTGAAATGCTGTTTTTCCTCCTAGTATTCCTCAAGGGTGGGCGATCTGCAGCCCATAGATAGACAGCTTTTACAGTATTCAAAGTTCATTGTGCCAAAATTTAGCAGCAATACAAAAAATACCAGTGCAATTTCTGATCGTCTTAATTTTCTGATTTACTTGGGAAGGAAAAAAAAAACCCCAGTACAAAATGTGTGTGTGTATGTGTGTGTGTGTGTGTGAAATTCTGCCTACTCTTGGATTGCATACATACCCCATGCAGCCATTGGCTTCTCTGGCTGCCTAAAAAAACTAGAAAGAAATGTGCCTCAGCTGCAAAATAATTGCATGTCTTTCATCCAACTCACATCAGTGAATCCAGGATGCTGCTAAATGATGGCTTGCTTTATTGAAGTGCAGTTACCTTTTAGTCAAAATTGCCCCTGGCTGTACTTTTAAAGTCTTTGGACTCTGTTTTTCTCCTGATTCTTGCCCTCTTTTGAGAAAGTAGTGCCTCTGCATTTGCTGTAGCAATGGTACTTAAGATAGAGCCCAGACAGGTAAACAGCGATATAAGCAATTTTTGTTCCTTTCACAATTTCTCTCTGACTGCAAATCATTTTTAAAAACAAATTCACTAGAAGAAGGATTGCTGTGCCAAGCTTCCAGCTTATGGCAATTGGGTAGGAAATAGTGATTATTTAAACCAGTTTAGGAATGAACAGTAAAGAGAGTTAACTCAATACTCTGCTAGGAACTCTAGTGAAAAAGAAAGCCAACAGCTTTTCAAATATGTCTACAGTGTATGAATGTCAACTCTGGAGTAATTACTAGATGGTTTTTGAGTGAGAATAAGTTTGAATATCAACAGTTCAGCAAACAGAATTGAGATGCTCTGAAAATTCACTGTTAGCAAAAGGAAATGGCATAACTTACATTCCTAGTATATGCTATGAAATAAGTTTATTTTGTATATCAGTTTTACAAAGCTGTCTACTGCCTCATTATAAAGCTGGGGTGTACATATTCTAACCGGTCCCCATTGAGGGAAAAAGAAAAGCCTTGAAAATCTCAACCCACGGGCTTTAAAATTCCATCAATATACAGCCAATCAATTGAGGTGTTCCAGAAAAAATATATATCTTTTAATGTTTGTTTTTAACTGTTACGGCGACAAGTGGGAGACATTTTAAAAAGGCCAAGGGGGAGGAACGTTATTGTGTAAAGGTTTTTGAGGGGCTGAATTATGAATGTATTAATTATAAAACTTGTATTTTGACTAAGGTAACTTCTATCACAAAATACAATAGGAAGCTCTTAATGCAACCACTTGGGAACAAGAGTCCAGTAACAAGGAATAAAAGAAAATAACCCCAATAAATTAAAACAGCTTAAAATTTACAACAATAAATCTTTGGCTAAATGGTATTTGATAGATCCCTATCACATGGTACAGCCTTAGCTAGCGTAGATACTGCAATCTATGCACTATCTTCCTTCATTTTTGTCCTTATACCAGTAATGCATGCCATTAGAAGTCATCTGCCCTTTTAGAATCAAGAAATATATTATCTTGTGAAAGAACACCGTTTTTAAAATTTACCCTCGTGAAACAGATTTTTCAGCATGTTTTATACATGGTATCTTGGAGATTGCGAAATCTTATGTGCTTGAAAAGAAACATATCACTCCTGGCTTACCATCCAGCAGTTGCTCATGCTGAATTAACTGGATGGGACTAAAATGCAATCTCTGGTTTATCCCTCAGCCAAAGGAGAACCACCACCCCTCCTTGTTAAGAACAGGGTGGGGAACCCTGTAGACCAAGGGTGTCAAAATCACATTGTCACGGCAGCATCGCGTGATGTATTGGGAGTTTCCCCCCCCCTTTGCTAAACCGGGCATGGGTGTAGCCAGTGTGTGACGCATTTGGCCCGGAGTTTGACAGCCCTGCTGTAGACAATGGGACAAATGCATTGATCGGTTTTGGGAGTTCAGGGCAAGAAAGTGCTTTTTATGAATCTAATTCATCACTGCCACAAGTCTTCAAGCTGCCTGAGATGAATGCATGCATGCAACAGGATGCCTGCTCGTATAAAATCACATTTTGGGGGGAAAGTATTCTGGCTTGGAGCCATGATGTTTTAAAAGAGTTAATTTGCAACTGATCTATATAGCGCAAAGCATACTACAGCTGCTCTGACTAACAACATGCTGAATTTTGCACGAAGAAAGAATCGTTGGAAACAGGGTTCAGAGATGCGGCTCATGTATTTGTCATCAAGGGTGACTCATGCAGCAACTATTGAGAGGCAGAGAGCATGGGAACGAAGCCAGATTCACCTACTAGGTAGAAAGAGAAACGTGTGCATTTTCCATCACATACAGCGTAAATCCACTTCCGACTTTGATCACTGCAAGCAAACTTGCTATAAATAACAATGGTAATATATAAAATAGCAATTTTTTTAAAAAATCTGTCTTATATTTGGTTACCATTAAGAAGAATCTCAGTGAACTCATTATGCAAAAATCATAAAAGAGGATATTGACAGATCAGTTTAAACTGATTGTCGAGATACATATCATTTATACTCTCTCTCTCTCTCTCTCTCTCCCTCACACATACAGACACACATTTTGCATTTCTCTGAACAAAAATAGAATGATTGCCAGCAATGTCAGCTTTCTCAGAGCAAAAGGTTATGTTCCCAGATATAGCTACCCTGAAATAGGTGTGGGTGATTCACAACTATATTTGAATTTTCTTTATATTATCGCAAGTTTTATTGCTGTCTTATGGTGCAAGCTGCACTAAGAGCTGAAAAAAATGATTGGTCTAAATATTTTAAGACCTGCATGGTCATTTCCACACTAATTGGCCTACATAGCCAAAATGATGTGATGGTTAAGGACTAGAAGCAGTGACTTTGGGCCAATCACTCTCTGTCAACGCAACCTTCCTTACAGGTGGTTGTGAGGGAAAACAAGAGGAAGGATGAATATGTAATGCTGCCATGAATTCATGAATGAAAAGAGGAAAAATGGATAAATCACAAGATTCTATATTAATTTTCTGCAAATGATTTTATGAGAAAACAACCTGAAAAGCACTTCTGACTGACATAAAATATTGTGCTCTCCCTCCCCTGTGGTCATGTGACTGCATTTTGGGTGCTTGGCAATTGGCTCACATTTAAAACTGCAGTGTTTTAATTTAAAATTGCAGAGTTCCACAGTCACAGGGTTTGCAATGTTTTTCGTCAGTTCCATTTAGGAGAGTGGATTCAGACTTACAACTCTATGATTCACTTAACTTCTGCATAAAAATGGAAAACAAAGTAGGTCCAGTTATGTGTGCCTCAATTTACAACCAGAATGACCTATGACTGTAATACCAGTCCTAATTGAGGTTGTAAGTCGAAGATTACCTGTATATAAGATGGGAAAGTCATTAAAGTCACTGGCACTTCCAGTAGAGAGAAGCTAATGTTAGAATAATGCCTGTTTTTAATTACATAGATTTTCTGAGGAGCAAGTTCAGGAGCATTACAAAAAGGACAGCATGGATCATTGTTAGAAATAATTTTATATTGCACAGGTCTAGAATAGCTTTCCTCATCTTGATAGTCTCTAGATGTATTGGTACTTTAATCTGTAGAATTCCTAATCAACATGACTATTAGCCATGCTGTCTGGGAATTCCTGTAGTCCTAATAGTCCCAGTACATCTGAAACATCGAGGTGGCTAAACACTGGTCTACTGTGAGGTCATGAATCAGATTTGCTCCTTGCAGAGGTTTGCTCATCTCTACTTCATATATCTCTAGCTTCATCTGCCAACAAAAATGCATATAGTCAAGACTATGGTTTTCCCAGTTGCAATGTATGACTGTGAAAGTTGGAACATAAGGCTGAGCACCAAAGAATTGAGGCCTTTGAACTATGGTGCTGGAGGAGACTCCTGCGAGTCCCTTGGACTGCAAGGCGATCAAGCCAGTCAATCATAGAGGAGATGAACCCTGAAATGCTCTTTAGAAGGCCAGATCCTGAAGATGAAACTGAAATACTTTGGCCACTTAATGAGAAGGAAGGACTCACTGGAGAAGAGCTTAATGGGGCAAAATTGAGGGCAAAAAAGGGCTTAATTGAGGGCAAAAGAAGAAGGGGATGACAGAGAATGAGGTAACTGTATGGAGTCACTGAAGCAGTCAGCATGAACTTAAATGGACTCCAGGGGGGTGGTAGAGGACAGGAAGGCCTGAGGAGCATTGTCCATATGGTCACAATGGGTCGAACATGATTTTGCAACTAACAACAACAACAATGTAAATACTGAACTGTGTTAATATGAAATTCAGCAGAGAAAGTGTTATCTGAAAATTCTAGCAGTTAGACATAGAATAGATGGACCTTCCTTATAAGAGGGTCTACCTTATGAATTACACTCCCCAGAAAGTTCTACCACCCTGTTTGTTTGTGCTTGCATTTCATTTAATCCTTTTGTTTATTTGCTTGTTTGTTTAATCCAATTCCAGAAGTGTCTTCATCTGTGATGGCTTATGCTCCATACTTTAGTACAGAGGATATACTAAAATAAAATATCTTAGGTAAAGTATAGTAAATATAGAGGATATACCAAGGACTCCTGCCTTGCGCAGGAGGTTGGACTAAAAGACCTCCAAGGTTCCTTCCAGTCCCATGATTTTAGTGTCTCCATAATCTTCCATGATGCTTACAAAATGTAAATTTATATAGATTTCCTTAAACGAATACAATATCAACTTTTGCCCTTTTAATACCCACTTTGTCTTTTGTCCCTAAAACAATATTTGTATGGTACTCTTAAAGTTATGATAATCTTTATTTCCAAAGCTGAGATATGAATGACAATCCAGTTATAGCTAAGTCATATGCTACTGTTAGCTACCTGACTAGGTGGCTCAGTGGCTAAGACACTGAGCTTGTGGATCAGAAAGGTTGGCAGTTCAGTGGTTCGAATCTCTAGTACAGGTTTCCTGCATGAGCAGTGGGTTGGACTAGATGACCGCCAAGGTCCTTTCCAACTCTGTTATTGTTAGAGTAGAATCAGTACATCTGTACACATATTTTTAATCATCTTCCCAAATATGGGTTCCCTCCTGATGTGGGACTTCAACTCCCAAAATTCCCCAACTAACCCAACCATTGCTGACTACAATGGCATTTGAAGAATAATGATAAATATTAAAACAGTGTCTATGAGCAGTGTAACTACAGCTCCACTCTTTGTATATGCCTACAAAATCAACACATATATAAAATGGGAACAACATTGATTTTTGGCTTTTCTTTTTTAACCTAAGAACGCTGCTAGCTGAATATTGTGTAGCTTAATTTCCTAGGTTGAGAAAAGTTTGATAGATCCAGTGTAAAACTTCTATTTATTTGTTCTTCCATGACTCCCGTGATTTAGTTCTACCGTGACAAAATGTTTGCTCTGTTAGATCGCAAAATGATTGGGATGACCCCAGGGCAAACCTCCCATTTCTTGGTTCTTCATGATTGCAAATCTTGCTTCTTATTGTTTTCTAATAAATCACTGCAGAAGCTCTCTGAGAAACTTAAAATGTTGGGTAAACAGCAGCCAAGCCTCATTAACATCACTGTCATCTCTGCAATATAGGTGCCCAAGATCGCATTGTGTGCTGCCAGGATCAACATTTCAGCTAATTATACTAAATCCAGAGTGGTCCTTTTGACATTAAAGTCTGGGATTTGCAAATCTAATAAACGATGACAATGCAGCAGATTCCCATGAGATCATTTACAAATGGCTGATGAACTCGGGGGGCGGTGGGTGTTCTCTCATTTTTTTTCCTGATCAGTACATATTATGGATCTTGCCAAAGCCAAACCTTTCTCTTCTAGCACAGTTGGAAATGGCTCTTGTACACAATCAAATTCAAGTTATAAAACAGGGCTCCAAGCCTGAATCAGATCTATGAGTAAATTAATCTACCAAAACATTAGATAGTTAATTACAGAGATTAAAAAAAATTAATTCAGTGTTGAGAGCACAGAGACTCATTTGCAGAATCTATCTGAGTTCTGGCTAAAAAAAAAAAACAAGAGAGAGAGAACTCGAGGGTGGTTATTTGTTTACTGAGATCTTTCAACCAGGTAAATGTTGCTTTTGCAAGAATTTTAGACTTTTTTTCTTGCATATGATTTTTGAAAAGGATGTGCTTGCTATCATTGTTTGAACATTTAAAAAAAAAAAAAACCTTGTTAGATATTCAGAAATTTATTTGTTTATTTAGCAGGTTAGTGTCATTTCTTTCAACAGCATGATAATCCCAATGGTTTACAATGAATTGCACTAATAACATAGTCACACTATTCAGCAAGAGTTTATTGCAAGAGTTTGCTACTTGCAGTTTTGCATTTTCAGAGCTGATGTCAAAACAAAGTATTATTGTTGTTTTCTGTCAGAGGGAATGGAAATAAATTCTTTCCGTGTTGAGGTTCAGTGTTCTCTTCCTTGCCATTGTGATATCAATATTAAACTGATTAGTTTAACACATGACCTACCAATACAATAATCCACCTTTTTAGTCATCAGGACTAACAATCAAGCAGAAAATAGCAATAGCAATAGCACTTAGACTTATATACCACTTCATAGTGCTTTTACAACCCTCTCTAAGCGGTTTACAGA
>JANHFM010007196.1:318131-329540 GCA_032468115.1 Grayia smithii
GTTTAGAATTGAAAGACAAAAAAGACTCAGAATACTACACTACCTGGTCGAAATTTTATGATTGGACTGCTAAACGAAAAATCGTCAGAGACAACAGAAAGGAAATGATTTACGGATTGATAATATGCAATTATGGATTCTATAAACGTAACTGATTCCCCCCCCCCTTTTGGATTATTTGGACTAAAAGAAACTGACTATAACTACAAGAGGACTTTACAAAGTATTTTTATGGAGAACCCTGGAGATCGATTCACGTTCAATGTTTTATTTTTATTGTATTTTTGTAGTTTTTTGTTTTTTGTTTTTGTTGTGTTTTTTTTGTCTCTTTCTTTTTTGTTGTGTGTGCTTGTCTTGTGCGTTGTTTGTTTCAATTGTAGTGTTTTTCAATAAAAAATTTAATTAAAAAAAAAAACCTGCTCAGATTACAAAGAAAGAGTCCATAGGCTGGTTTAAACTGCCAGCAATGTTAGCAATGTTTATGTTGGGAATATTAGGGAGCAGACAATTTATTCACCGATAGATGATCTCAATTAAGGCTCAAGATGCTGAGATGTCTTAAGACCCTCAATGTTCCTTCAGTAAAGCAATCCGTCCTAATCAGCCCCAGCTGTTTGGTTCCTTTCTTATGGAGCTAAACAAGCAACATTATGCTCAGACCCAGCTGGATGACTAGCAGCTTAGCCAATGACTCAGAGTGTAACACACAAAGATCAGTATGCATTTAAATTTGCCATGGCAACAAATAGTCCGCCAGTGGTAATTACATAGATTGTCATGGAGACAGGGCAAAAGATGCAGAATGAATCCACAGGTCTTTGGGGAGTAAGACCATCTCTAAAGTTCCTGGCACATTGGCTTTGAGAGAAAAGACTATGTCATCAATCTCTGCTCCCCACTCTAAAAGCATGCTTTTGGCCAGAGAGCTCGTACACTCTGTAGCTGTGAGATAATTATAAATATATCTCAGCCGTAGTGTTGCTTAAGGGGAGAAGACAAAGGAGATATCTATGTTCATAACATGAGGCTATGTAAGACAAAGACTTTGGAGAAGCTACTTTCTTGCTCTGTCTGGCACCAAACCCAATGGCCTGCTGATAGAGGAGGAATGCCCTCGTTATCACAGATAACACCTATTTGGTACTTCTTTATTATTGCCCCTTGATAATAGCACAGATTTCAATCTCAGTTTCCCTTATTGGTATTATTTATGAAATGTATATGCTTCCTGACTCTGGGCAGTTCCATATGTATGCCATAGACTCATATTCTTAGAATGAGATCCTGTATCTAGCAGCAGCATTTATTAGGAACGACAGTACAGTATTCACTACTTATAGTATTTATAAGCAACAGCCACATCATTTAAATAGTCCTTTATTTTCATCTCTTTTTCTCCAGTTCTGGTGTAACATGCTAAGCTTTAGTAATATAGCCAATGTGCAGAATGAGTGAAGGAAAGATGGCAAGGGGAATGAGTGATGAGAGTTTTATTTCCTTACTGGGTTCAGTTAACTGTATGAGTAAATGTAACAGTGGTATGTATGTGAGACCTTCTTTACATTTGTGTATGTAAAAATTCATGCCTTCTAGAACAGAAAGGTTTTATTTCTAACCATCAATAGTGTACATAACTGTATGTTAGTCTGTTGAAGTTTTCTTGTGCTTGAAAGGGATTTTAACAAATTCCTGATGCAGGCTTTTACAGTCCGGTGCTTCCTGATGTGTGTTAATTACAATGCCTTTACACTTAGTCACAGGAAAATGAGCTGATAGCTCTGAGCGAGATTCCCCTGTTCATACCCATTTCCAGAAGTAATGATAAGACAGACTCAGAAGCTGTGTAGTGAAAAACAGCATGTTGTTGAGGAGATGCCCCTTGAACCCACATCTCTACTCAGCCTGTCTCAGCTGTCTGGCTCATCCCCTCAGTCAGAAACAGTGGCGATGGACGATGAAAGGTCCCTTCTCATCATAGGCCTGTCGATTGATCCACACATTTTGGAAAGCATTAAGTGAAGCTACAATGGAGCCACCCAACCAGGCAGAGAAACTGCGGTTGGGAGAAGCTAAGATGCCCACTTTGCTCTCAGGCTCCAGGTTTTGCAGTTCCTTCTTAATTCTTTCAGAGAAGCCACGGACCATGGTGGTGCCACCAGCTAGTAGGACATTGGAAAGCAGGTCTGCCTGTCTTTCTGGCTTACATTTATTAACACTGTTTAATGCTTGGACATGAAGTCCGACTTCTGGATAGCCTAGCATGGTAGGATTGAAGAGGACTTCTGGGCAGCGAAAGCGTTCACTGCCAATGGAAATGACCTGTCTGTCAGGAAGAGTGTAGTCCATGAGATATTTTTTCTCATCTGCATTTAGCTCAGCCTCATACTCTTCAGGGATGTAACAGCACTTCTCCTTGATCTGGCACACCACTTCCATTTCTTCCTTTTGAAAAGGATTCCCAGATTCTCCCATAATCTTGGCCAAATATTCTGTCAGAGCATTGCCTGCTATGTCCAGGCGATAGGTGGCATGTGGCAAGATATATCCATCATGGACAGGAGCAGTGTAGGAAGTTCCATAGCCGGAACCAATCACCAGCCCACCAGTGCGTCCATATGAATAAACTGACAAAAGTGATTGATGAGCAACAAACATGGCTGGAACCTCAAAGTTCTCAAACAAGAGTTCAGCCATCTTTTCACGGTTGGTAGTTGGAGACATAGGAGCATCTGTAACCAGCACAGCCAGCTCTTCAGGGCATACACTGAGTTCAGTGTAAAATATATGATGCCACAGCATCTCTAGAGCATCCCAATCAGTGACCACACCATGAGTCATTACCAAATGTGTGCTCACCTCGGCACGCCGTTTTGGAATGTTCTTTCCAATGTAGTACAATGGACTTTCCTTCGTCCTGAATCTGGGTACCCCCACAATACTTGGCACAATGGATCTTGGCTTTTCATCTCCAGCAAGACCACTCTTGGTGTAGCCAGTACCTGTATCGATCACAACAGCAGCATAGTCCTTGTACTTATGTGATGGGCTTGATTTGGAAGTTGAGGCAGCAATCCTTGAACCAGGCCTGTGTCCTGCAGGACCAGGGCTACCAGCTTTTTTGTGGTGGCTCATTGTAACGGGACTTTTTATATTCTTACCATACCAAGGTATGACCGAACACCTAGGTACCAGTCCTGCAGCCTCAAAGTGATGGAAGAAATCCTATCAGTACAGAATATAGGAACTCAGTTGTCATAGTGATGTCCGAGCTCATGGATAGGTCAGAGTGATGTCATAGTAGTAGAGGATAAATTCTAAGACAGGTATGGAAGTAAAATGGAAAAGTTTCCCATAGAGATGTTGTCATAAAGACACATCCATTGAAAACATATAATGATTATGGACTGATCATCGTGGAGAAAATGTATCTGGTTGCTAAGAGTTGGCAATGAATTGATGGCATGTAATCAATATGTCAAACTAATTGAAGTGACTACACTGGCCACCAAATAACTATCAGGCCAAGTTCAAGGTTTGGGTCATCACATGTTAGGCCCTAGATAGATCCTATTCCCTGTAAAAGGCCCAGTAATTCCCTGAAATAATCAAGAGTAATCCTGCTACATATCGGGTACCTATTGCGGATGAGCCTTCTTTGTGATGACATCTCCCCTATGGAATGCTCTCACCTCTGACTTTCAAGAGCCACTAAAGAAAAAATCTTGTAGGCATCTTTTGAAGACCATCTCATTATTCAGGCTTTTCTAGTATGGGAGAAGATGCTTCCACTCCACTTTTTAAAAATATATTTTTAATTGGCTATTGTTTTATATATAATATATTGTTTAAGTATTTTACTGATATTTTTATTGCTTCATTACACTTTGGCATAGGAAGGGATATAGAAATATATTAAATAAAGTATAATTACAGAGATAGTTTGGTCTAGTGGTTAGGATACCAGGCTAGAAAGCGGGATACTATGAGCTCTAGTCTCACCTTTGCCATGAAAACCAGCTGGGTGATTTTGGGCCAGTCACTCTCTTTTAGCCCAACTCACATCACAGGATTGTTGTTATGGGGAAAACAGGAGGAGAAGGTATGTTGGATATGTTTTTTTTAAAAAATTTCAACTTATATCCCGCCCTTCTCCGGAGACTCAGGGCAGCTTACAATTTATTAAAGCACAAATCAATGTGCTTAGCAATACCTTCTTTCCTTGTATATGCCTGCTTATTAGGGCTTTTGCACCCCACCCCCAAGCGGCATTTTACAAAGTCAGCTTATTGCCCCCAACAATCTGGGTCCTCAGTTTACCTACCTCGAAAGGATGGAAGGCTGAGTCAACCTTGAGCCTGGTGACATTCGAACTTGCACTAATTGCAGGCAGATGGAGCTAAGTGGAACAACTTAGCAGTGCACTAGCTAAGTGCGCCACCGAGGCTCATTTGATCCCACAAATTGAGATCTATCAGGGTAGATCATCGTGAAAGAGAAGGAATCCAGATCCAGAACCTGGTGATCATTACAGGTTTGTACATGCCATTTTTTTTTTTTTTTAAAGTATCCTGTTGTATTTATCTTCAAATGCTTTGGTTTCTTATTTACAGTATGTGGGCATTTTCCCTACAGCACTTAAACGGAAGAAAGCAGTGGTTTTTTCCCAGCTATTTAATAGTGAGTAAAAGACTTTCTAGAATAATTAAGGTGGCAGGGCAAGGAAAGTGAACTTCCTTTCTCATCAATCATCTTTCTTTAAAAGCCTCTAGTCACTGCTACCTTTCAATTTCTTCTTCAAAAATGATTGGCTGATAACAGAACAATTATATGGCCAAACATAAGTCACCTTGCCAGTGAACGTAGTCATCATAGAGCTATGTATTATTGCATGCTCACACGATGTTTCCTCTGTGTATGTGTACACACCTATATTAACACATACACATCTATCAAACGTTTTGTACAGAAAAAAATTCAATAAAAGCAACAATGATGACTGTTATATAAAGTTTACATTTTAAAAAAAGAGGGGGGATGAAAAAGAGGAATCTTTTGGTCAAGGCAGCACTGTATTACAGTTAACATCTTTCACATTCCTTTCAAAATTATAACACAAATAATTGTTTGATTGATACCACTAGAGCCAAAACAGGTTGCCATTTTCTGTTTGGGCTGTGAGAGGAAGAGAGGCTACTCTTAAAGAATTTGGAAACTCAGCAATCGTTTTTCCCCCAAGCTGTCTCCTGTAGCTTTGACTAAAAGGGATGATTCAAGGAATGGTGTGAGGATATAGAACTATAGTTAGCTCTATAAATACAAGAAAATATACTGTACTACTACTTCATATTCAGGAATTCTCATTCTCTTATTTTGAGGCCCACATCTGCTCTGGAAACCCCCCAGTTTTCTGGAGCACGTTTCTGGAATGAAGACTTCAAGACTGTTGGTGTGTATGTCTGAATGCCATATAATTCTCTTCTCATTCCTTGGGTTGATCGGTGTCTTCCTCATTCTCAAGTCTTCAGTTAGAGGCCTGGGAGTTTTAGGGTTCCATGCAGAAACTTAGCTGTTCCTAGGACTGAAATCTTCTGGACAGAGGTCCGACATTGTTCCTGGAAATTGTTGGAGCCACTGTCCTAGCTTAGGGATCAAAGACACAAGTGATCCTATCACAACTGGAACCATTTGCCCTTTACTTTCCATATCCTCTCTAGTTTTTCCTTCAAGACTCAGTACTTTTCCAGCATCTCAAACTATTTTTTCTTATCTTGCTGTCACTTGGTACCACTACATCTATCACTACTGCTGTCTTTTAGTTCTTGTCTATCACCACAAATACACATACACACAGAAAACGTAAATACATACTGACAGAGGCTACCATTCACAGCACATTGTTTAAAAACTATTTCAGCTACTAGATATGAAAACTCACCTGTCCCCCCTGAGTTAACTAAATCAACATAAAAAAGAAATACTACCTTAATGTAAACTCTTTGGTGCAATATAAACCACCAGCAAGGCAATTAGCCTGATCTTTTACACACGACTGCAGGGGACACGGTGGTTCAGTGCCTTAGATGCTGAGCTTGTCGATTGAAAGATCGGCAGTTCAGCGGTTCGAATCCCTAGTGCCACATAACGGGGTGAGCTCCCATTCCTTGTCCCAGCTTCTGCCAACCTAGCAGTTCGAAAGCACATAAAAAATGCAAGTAGAAATATAGGGAACACCATTGGTGGGAAGGTAACAGTGTTCTGTGTGCCTTTGACATTTAGTCATGCTTGCCACATGACCACGGAGACATCTTTGGACAGCGCTGACTCTTCGGCTTTGAAACGAAGATGCGTACTGTCCCCTAGAGTCGGGAACAACTAGCACTTACCTTTACACATGACTAGGTTCATATATAGCTCAGTTCAAGTTTCCATTCAGTTGCTACCATTTCAGACCATCTACAGCTACTATATGTGCCTACTTCCAACTATTTCCCAGTGTTCCCCTATTCCACCTTCTTCCCATTTTCTCCTGAAGAATCAACTATGTTTCATGGAGACTTTTGTGTGGTCTTTTCTCAGTTATATAATCAGAAAAATACTTCATTAATGAAGGAGATCACAACTTATTTTCCACTAGATTTCTTCCTTCCACATGACCATCTAAGAAGCTGAAAAGCAGGTTTACGATCCATTCTCTATGACACAAATCAATCCACATATTATGATGGAATTAAGAATATTTTGCACTTTCTCATTGACAATGACTTCAGTCTTTCCTGCAATATACTTAGCAAGCCATACTATGTCTGTGAAATTTCTGATTAGTCTATCTGAGGATCCAAGTTATAGTAAAAAAGGAAATCAGTGATTTAATTCTGGGTCCAAATCAAGGATTTCATCAGACACTGAAACAGGCAGAATTTTCAAAACTAGTTAAACTCAGTGGTTGGTTATTCATGTCAATATCAGAGACCACTACACAATCAAAACTTTGTATGGAGGAAA
The DNA here is from genome assembly GCA_032468115.1 of Grayia smithii. NCBI lineage: Eukaryota > Metazoa > Chordata > Lepidosauria > Squamata > Grayiidae > Grayia > Grayia smithii. Next base: position 325,134 of record JANHFM010007196.1, read on the forward strand.
GTTGATCCCTTCCTTCTCCCCCCATCCCCAAAAGTGAGCACATAACCAGAAAGTCTACTGAATGTTTGGAACTCTATAATATATATATATATATATGAGCTTGTCGATCTACAGCAATTTGAAGGTACCTTACTAAAATAATATGTTGAAGTGACTTAAAGATTTGAAATAACTGGCCAGTTTGAGATTTTGCATAACCCTAATCTATGTTTTTCCTCTTTGTGAAGAACAGAACAAAATGTCATTTCAAAAGCAAGTTGCTATTCATACCAGCAAATTTCTACTTGGCCGCTGTAACCAATGTATAGCTTTAAGGATTCTCCATAAATAAAATGGTGGATGTTAAATTTATGGCTCATGATTTATGTGCCAATGCTCTAAATTAGGTAATATTCAATAATGAGAGCAAGTGTGTCAGGTGATGTTTATAGACAGTCATGGCAGTCTCTGTGCTTATTTATAACATGAGCTAATTAGCCTTGAAATTGCTTTTTTACAAATATATTTCTACTGTCCATGTTCAGAGGGTTGAATCCTATTGCATATCTCCTTCTCGATGTAAGTTCAATGGGTCTTATTTCTAGGTATAGGAAATCAATGCTTTAATTAAAAAGCAGCATCTAGACTCCCTCCTTCTTGTCCTTTTGCTTTTGTCTAAATAAACAATTATAGTTTCAGTAAAGTTAGTTGTAGTATTTGCCAAGTTTACATTCTAAAGACAATTTCTTTTAGCCCTGTCAGAGATTATGCTTAATATGAAATGTGCCCACCACTGAAATGGGAGAAAGGGACAGAGTCATCTGTGGGGCAAGTCATAAAAGTCAACAGATGTTTGCAACCATTTGATTGAGCCCTGCCCTGTTTTTTATGAGTATCACATAGTTGAAGCAATGACTAATTTTACTTTTTGACACCTACCCATGCATGTACCTGGAACAGACTACGTCATACTGAGGACTGACAATCCATTAACATGTGTCTCCCTGCGACTGGTAAGATCCCACAGGGTCAGTCTCCTCCGGGTTCCGTCAGCTAAACAATGTCGGCTGGTGGGTCCGCGGGAAAGGGCTTTCTCTGTGACAGCTCCCGCTCTCTGGAATCAACTACCTCCTGAGGTCCGGACTGCCTCCACCCTACTGGCCTTCTGCAAAGCAGTTAAAACCTGGCTTTTCCGGCAGGCATGGGGCCGTTGATCTCACTATTGTGATTTAGCGATATCCGGCCCCAAACGGGATGTGAATGTTTTTATGGTCCTATTGTTTTAACCCATTTTTAAATTTTTTTATAAGGTCTTGATGTTATCTTTTGTTGTGATACTTTTGTTGTGAGCCACCCAGAGTCCTTCGGGAGTTGGACTGCATAAAAATTCAAATAAATAAACGAAAATACTGTATTATTTATATACTTATTGTTCAAAACTAGTTGAGCTGTTTCAAATCTAGGATCAGAACTAGCAGCTTCTTTAAGCAGTGAGTTGCTGGCTGAGGCTATTCTATAGTGCAGAGTGAACCTGTGTAGTAGTTCAGCTAGATGTTAGAAACTGTCTCTTATGCAGTGCATTTCTCAAAAGTTACTTGTGCCATAATTCTTTGTCCTTAGTTAGAAAGAAGAACTAGCAATACTGGGTGACATAAATAGTTAAGGATATTTATCCAGGGCTGTGAAAAATTGAACTGCTGGTAAGATTTTAAAGGCCCAAATACAAATTTCAGATTCACACATTGTGTTAGGTTTTGCTATAAGGGGAGTTAAAGCATGATTTTGTAATTTTTAAAAAAATATAACAGTATAATTTGAATGTGTTGGCCTACTTATGTTCTCAAATATTTATAGATATACTGTTTGCTTTGTTAGTTTGTAAATGTAGGGTAATTAGGTTTGCTCTAAATTATAAAATAGTTGACAAGCTTGATAAATCTTTTTTCTAGACTGGTTATGTTAAAACAAAGGAAGAATCGTATAGACAATTTAAAAAATGTCAAACTGTAATTTATTTCACAAGTCCTGGTAACTTAAACCAGGGTTGTCAAACTCATGGAGTCACATTGTTATCACGTGACGTATTGTGACTTTCTCCCCTTCGTTAAACCGGAGGTGGGCATTGCCATCACGTGACTCATCTGGCCCACAGGTTGCGAGTTTAACACCCCTGGCTTAAACAAATAGTGTCCACAACTGTACCTTCTCCCTTGTGTTGTTTTAGGTTTTTTTTTACATGCACATCAAATAAGAATGGGGGAAGCATATAAATTAAAAATAGCGTAACCCATCTGCAGTGGTGTCAATCCAGCTAAGCTCAGTATTCCCCCATGTTCTTCAGCTGCAGCCACAGTCAAGTCCTGGTTTTGTTCCCAAAATTCAGCAAATATCTCTTTGTTTTCAGCTGCTAAGTTCTCTACAAACTTGACATTCAACTTTTGTAGCAAATCAGTCTCAGCTAGAGACATGGATTTGGAAGGCTCTAAAGATAAAGAGAAGAGACATAATGTCCTCCTTTTAACCATTCTTTCATGTCAACCTTTCAACAGCAAAGCCACAGGAAACCCCAAGTCTTATGCCTCTTGAGATGTGTAATCCTCTGAAAGATTTCTTTTTAAAATTACATTAAGCTTTTGTTATTATCTTCAAATGCTTCCATGCTTTTCCTTTCTGGAAATAGATAATCAGGAAAGAGGTTCACAGCACATTAAACTCAAGACAGGAGAGGATCTTCTCTTTCCAGAGTGTAACCCTAAAGAATATTTAACAAAAGTCAGGCCCCAGAGTCATCATGTAAATGAATGGTGTTGTATTCAGCACTCATTTTCATATCATGGAAGGAAAATGGAAGATACTAACCACATCCTTTTCAAATGCGTGCTCTTTATAGGGGTAGTTACTTTTCTGCATCTGCTCATTCTTTAGCACAAAGTTTTGGATTTTTTTTTTGTATTCTAAGATGCCTTTAGTCTTTTCTGTTCCTGAACACAGAAAACAATTTGATTTATATGGAATAAAAAAAGGTCCTTAAATTATTTTCATTTGATTTAAAGGAACAGCTGAGCTATAATATGTAAACTGTTTTTCCACTGATGCATAAAATGTTAGGGCAAACAATTAATATGCTCTTCCTTTCTTTAACTCTCTAAGGACTGATATGCTTTTGAAAAAAAAAAAGCTTAGACAATAGTCTTCTGTGCTTAATGAGAACAAAAACAGTGTGTGTGGAAGGAGACAAAAATTGAGTGCCTATTTTACTTTAGCAAACAGAAAACTCAACTAACTGGCTGGTACTCAATCTTATGTCACAATTACAATGGTAGGACTGACAGCAATTTTTTTAAAAAAAGAAGAACATTTAGTCTGCATGATACAGTGATAACAGGTAGTCCTGAATTTATGACCAGGTAAATACAGGTAGTCCTCAATTTATTACCACAGTTGAGCCCGGAATTTTTGTTGCTGAGGGAAACATTTGTTAAGTGAGCTTTGCCCCATTTTGCGACTTTTCTTGCCACAGTTGTTAAGTGAATCACTGCAGTTGGTAAATTAGTAACATGGTTGCTAAGTGAAACTGGCAGCCGTTGCTTCTCAGAAGGTTGCAAAAGATGATCACATGACCCCTGCACACTGCAACCATCATAAATATGTGAAAGATAAAAGTGGAAAATAAATACTTTGAATATCTTAATAAACTAGTAATGAAATTTATATGGCAAGGGAAAAAAGCGAGCATCAACATAAACATGCTACAGGATGCAAGACTATGAGGAGGATTTGGACTATCATATTGGGAACTATGCTATCAGGCAGCAGTGTTATCATGGATGAGAGAATGGATTGAATTAAGAAATACAAGATTATTAACTTTGGAGGGATATGATCTACAATTGGGGTGGCATGCTTTTTTATGGTATGGCAAAAATAAGATGCATAATTATTTTCAAAGACATTATGTAAGAAATGCATTATTAGTAGTATGGAAGAAAGTGAGAGATAAATATTGTTTGAAAATACCAAAATGGTTATCAACAATGGAAGCGTTAATACACCCAAATATTATTAATATGGGAAATATTGTTAGATATAAAGATATATAATCAGAAAAGTGGAAATTGAAAACGAAACAAGAAATAGAAGAACAAGGAATTGAAATGGATTGGTATACACAATTGCAAATACAAACAAAGATATGAAAAAGATGCTAAACTATATGGTTTCTATTTGGAGATGACAGAATTGGGTGAGATACTCACAGGAACAGATGAGAGAATGATTAAAAAACTGTATAACTATTTACTTAGTATTAAGTTTAGTATTGGTATTTAGTATTTAGTATTAGTATTAAGTGAGAGTCTTTGGTGGCGCAGATTGCTAATGCACTGGCTAAGTGTCTCCACTTAAGTCCAGCTGCTTGCAATTAGTGCT
>JANHFM010007196.1:371001-383104 GCA_032468115.1 Grayia smithii
CTCAGCCTTTCATCCTTTCGGGGTAGATAAACTGAGGACCCAGATTGTTGGGGGCAATGAACTGACTTTGTAAAAATTCCGCTTTGGGGGGCAAAAGCCCTAATAAGCAGGCATATACAAAGAATGAAGGGATTTGCTAAGCATATTGGCTTGTACTTAATTGTAAGCCGCCCTGATTCTCCGGAGAAGGGCGGGATATAAATGGGATTAAAAAACAACAACAACAACAAACAAACAGCAATGATAGTTGCAGCTATTGTAACTTTGAAAATGGGTCATAAGTAGCTCTGGGGAAGTTTGTTGTAACTTCAAACAGTCATTTAAGTTGAGGACTATCTGTAAGGCAAAACAGGTAGCCCTTAAAAAGGTGAAATTCTTAGTATATATTAAAGATTAACATCTTTAATCTGGTTGGGAAAAACAGGATCCACAAACACTGGCTGGCAGTCAAATGTCATGATCCCAAATCCTTAATCTCTACTCACACTGACACCAACTGGTACCAGTTTGATTGGAGCAATGCAAAAATAATTGGCCACACTACCGTCTACCATGCTCATGAGTTCATTGAAGCCTGGCACTCCACAAGCAATTCCATCAACAGACACATTGACCTATAACCAGCCTATGAACCCCTCAAAATCCAAATCAGCCGCACAGCCAAGCAGAGACTGCAACGACCCTCAACCAACCCACACAATTCCCCCATCAGTTCACCTTCTAATTACCCTGACCTGATGTAATCACAAAACCCATCACAAGACTCACTGATGATTCACACCTGACCTATCACAAGACCCATCACAAGACCCTCACTTGACACACACACACTTGACTCATCATAAGACCTACTGACCACATGAATCTTATAAATAGAAAAACACTGACATCCCCTAAATCTCCACTGAAGAAGTTACCTAACCTGGTAGTGAAATATTTGGAAACCAACCCAGAAGCTTGGAGAACAAACTTTCACCCTTAAAGATTAATGTCAAAGGAAATCTCCTTCTAGAATCTTCAGCATTCTTCTCACCACCAATTAATTTGTCTGGTTGCATGTTCTTCCCTATTTTTCTCTGTTTCTACAATTTTGCATCTCCCTGATCACAGATAAGCTGTGACTGCTTTTGCTAGCTAACACAAAGCATACTCCAACACTTTTCCTTGTTCCCTCAGGAGGACATAATGCATTTCTTTAGCACCATTAACTTATTACCTTAGAGGAGAAGCTTGCTGCTAAGAAAAATGGGCCTTTCTTGCCGAATAGTTCAACAACAGAAATGTACCAACTTTTCCAGGACAACGTCCAGTGCTGTTTTGTTCTTTCCTATACAAAGATAGCAGCCTAGTTTTATGAGGAATTCAATGGACTTACATCCCTGTTAATTTCACTGGGTTCCAATGATTAGAGTTCTTGCTGAATAACCAGTGTCATAGTGTGGGATTTCACCAACAATTAATTGTCCCTCAGCAGTATCTGTTGACTGGATTTATTGGTTATAAGCAATTCTCAGAAGCTAACATTCATTGGGAAAGAGAGAATGCAACTTGTCCATAAGTCTTGGTGACTTAGATCAGGATAGGAAGATGCCAGTTTTCCAGGCTCCATAGATCCTGGAAAACTGGGGAGGGGGTGTTTACCCCTGCCATGCCAAACCAAGGAATGTGGATTGTACACAATGATTTATGCCTCGATTATGTGGTTTGTTCAGTATATCACAACTTGTAAATTATTTTAGATGTTTTCATGGTTTATTCCTTTCTACCCTGTCCTGCAAGGAATTGTTGTGGTAAATGAGAAAATGAAACTGCTAGTGAGGAGGTAAATTTGCTCATACAATTGGGTTTTGAATCTTAAGGACCCAGAGTTGAAATTTTGTATTCCTTAGAGCAGGGGTGTCAAACTCAAGGCCTGTGGGGCAGATTTGGGCCATGGGGATGTCCTGGAAACAGCAAAGGACCAGCCTGTGGTGCCTCTGCCAGTGAAAATGTGCAGCCCTCCTGAGCTCCATTTTCACTGGCAGAGGGTTGCAGGAAGCCATCGCAGCCTAAAACAGAGCTCAGGAGCCCGTTTTCGCTGGCAGAGAACTGGGCCACCACAGGTGCCCCTGACACAAGTGACATCGAGCTGGCCATGCCCCCCCTGCCCCTCCGAGATCAAATACAACCCTGATGCGGCCCTCAATAAAATTGAGTTTGACACCCCTGCCCTAGAGGATTTTTTTCCCATAGTTAGTGCCTCTAGAATTATGCCTGTAAGAACTTTGAGGCTAAGCCAAATTAGTCTTAATGTAATAAACCACCACAGAACTCACTGTATTTTCCTATGTTTTAAGAGAGGCATTTGCTGGATGTACTAAAGAGCAATAATACATGAATACATGAATATATCCTTTTAGGTTTCTTTTGGCAGCAATACAGGAAGACCCACTGTTTTTTTTTTCTATCGAGGTACAGTCCTGGAATTTAATGATGGTCTTGAGGTCAGTCCAGGTCACCTGGGTGCTGGGAAAAATCCCTCTTTCTCACCTTCTTTTTCCAGAAGCTCCTCATTGTTATCAATGGCTTGGAACTGTAAAAGAGGACAGAGATAATAATGGAGAAGCAATGCAGGAATTGTTAAGCAAACATCAACTTAGCTATGGAAAGGAGAAGGTGTGAAAAAGATACCATCACTTTGATTTTCTTTGGTATGAGGAGAAGTAGACGGAAACTCTGCCAGACTTTCAAGATTCTCTTATTATATCCTACAACAATACAGTTGTAGTACTCTTTATGGTTTCCTGACCTGATACACCTTGAAAATCTGACAGCCCCCCCCAAAAGGGCTGGTTTTATTTATTCAAAGGATATCCTTTCCTCAGCCCAACATGTTTGCTTCGAAAATGATCAAATTCCAATGGATTGCCTAGTGCAGTGAGACTCCTTGTGTTTGTATCTCCATACTTCCCTTCTGAATATGATTGTGGCCCATAAATGATTTGCCCTTGCTCCTAGAAAATGTTTTGTTATCTCTTTCTGGCAATTACTTTCGTAGAAACAGGCCTATTATCTGTATGTATCCCAAGAGATGGCTAGTTGGTTGGCTTGGAAACTCGAAGGAAATAAAGCAAAGCCCTTTATTGATGGGATCCGGGTTATAAAAGCGCAAACAGAAAGTTAAAATGAGATAACAGCAGGAAGCCTGGCCATGGCTGATATTAGACCCAATAATTCTGCATCCACACCATATGTTTCTTTACAGGATTGTTTAGGAGATGCTAGGCCACATAATCCTGGCAAACAAGATGATTTAAAAATTGTGGGTGTGTATATGTGTGTGTGTGTGTGGAATTATTGGCTACGGACTTGAACATATTTCCTCATGCCCAAATGATGTTCTTTTTTTGTGCTAGCTCACTGCCTCACTCATGGAATGTTGTTAAAGGTAATATCTTCAATTTGCAATTGTGTTTTATGTTCCCGAAAATGCTTTTCAGAGAAAGTCATTCAAAGAAGTGATTGTCAGTATCTTGGGAGTGACTGTCCAAAGCACACTCTTTTGTGCAACTTCTGTTACAATCTTCTCAAGTAGCTCAAGGTAAAGAACAAGCTCAGATATTGGCTGCTTTCGCACACTTTGGTTTTATGTATGTATCTTTTCCCTGTTTATATGGATATGCCACCTACTCACAAATTATTCTGGGAGATTCATAAAAAATATAAATGATAGAACCAGTCAGCAGTATGATAAACACTAGAACTCTAAACTGCAATTGGTTGAATAATATAAAATGTCTGAGATCACACATCAACTAAGTCAAAACAACAAATCATATTCTGAATATTAGTGTGATATATGAAGCAGCTGTAACTTTATTCTAATTATCATATTAATCAATGTCATAAAATGAGAAAGCAGAATCTGACAGTGTATAGATGAAGACCAACCTTCTGCTTTGCTATTTCTGTTCTTGTCTGAACAATAGTAACTAACTCCACTGATATCACCCCTTTTATTCAGAAATATAGAATGTTAGGGCCTTTGCTTTTGTAGAAAGAAGAGTAAGTTATTCAAAATTCTTCGACATTTATCCTAAGAACTCCTGATGTCTCTGCACTCAAATTCCTTTGCTTAAGTATAATCCATCCTAATGGCATCCTGTTAGCACCAGAAGAGAGTAACATAGATTATATATGAGCAAGTGAAATAATTAAAAAAAAAATCTGTGTGATGCCATTTCAACTCAGCTTTGAATACATGACAGGATCTAAAGCAGTTCCGGCTCTATTGATTTTTAGTGATAAAGCTTATATCTTATTATGATAGCGATTTGTCAAAGGCCAACACACGCATGGTTGAGTTTTGATTCAAACACAGCTATTGATCCATCTTAGCCTATTGGATAAGATAATCTTTCTCCAACTTGGGAAAAGCAGTGTTTGTTGCCTACTATGCTTTACTATATCACTGGAAATCGAGAAACACAGTTAAAATATAAATCCTGAATATAAATCCTATTCCATTGAAGTAGGCTATTTACTTATTTTCCTTCCCAAGAGGCTGGTAGCATATTTATATGTTAAGTGTTTATTGATTTTGATATATTGAAATCAAATGATACAGTAGTGGGTTTCTCCTGGTTCTGTCCAATTCTTAGAACCGGTAGTAAAACCGGCAGGAGGCTCCACCCACCTGCCCCAATGTCACCATGGGGTGATCTGCACATGCGCGCGCACTCCCGTTGTGAACCGTTAGTAAAGATAAGTGGAACCCACCCCTGAAATGCTGAAACAATGTTATCTAACAGCCCATCTTTCTGAGTTCTGAGCCAAAGTTCAGAGCTACTTTTTAATTAGATATATATGATGGCCCTGGAAGATAATTTGTGGCCTCCCAGATTTTCGTTCTTCCAATATCCATAGCTCTTGCCATCATGGGTCAGGAGAAACTGATGATAACAAGTGCAGTCCCAGAACATCTGATGATCCAGGAGTTTCATGTTCTAGGGCTGTCATGTATATTTAATTTAAAAGTAGCTCTGAATGTTGGCAGAATCAGAAAGATGGGATGTTAAATAACTAATTTAATAACCCAGCAAACAAAATCCTCCCCCTTAGTCCCTATTACCCTGACCTAAAGTATATATAAACAAACAAGAAAAAAAATGCAGTGTCATACAATAGCACAGTGGACTTCTCAGTTCCAAGTGATGACACCAAGGAAATTTTGAAGGACCCCTATTCTCATGAGTAAATGAGAGACAAAGGTACTTCTCCAGATCAAAATCTGCTCCAAAAAATTATTTCAGTTTATTTTAAAATATCCAAACCCTGCCATATATTTTGTTTGTATTTACGTCGGTTGCAGAGCCCTTGATCTCTTTTTTAATGGGAGATATTTTTGAAAGCAAATTAATTAAACAAGAAGGATTCTCCCCTCCCCTCATTCTACTCCAGGGGTGTCAGTATAGTGGCCCTGTTCTTGCAAGAGAGAAAGCTAAAACTGGTCTACACTCAAATTTACAAATAACACAACAACAAGCTGTTTTCATCCAGCAATTCAGCTTTTGCTGCACAATGAGTAAAGGGGTCGGGTTGGAGACCCAATTCAGATACCAGAAGCAGGGTCTCCAAGTTGGGTTTGAAATCCAGTTTCTCTCCGTGCTGCACTCTTTCTCAGAAAACAAGTCCTTCATTGCTGCCTGTCTGTAAATATGGAGCTCAAGCAAAACAAACTAACAAAATAAAAACGTTGGCTGTTATTCTTGTAAAGGCAAGCGTGAGATTAAAAGCTTTTGTAAAAATAGCCCAGTGTGCTTCTAACAATTGTTGGCTGTTAGTTTTGCAACTAACAGCCACAAATATTCCCCAGGAAATAGCATCCTTTTATAACGCCCCCACCCCCTCCACAAGTCTTCAATAGGTCTTGAGTTGCTTTAAGAATATGCAAGAATATACTCCTTCTGGCTGCATTAAGAAACATGTACAAGGTTAAAAAAAAAAAGAACCTATTTGCAAGTTTGTACCTGCAGCATTTACACTGAAAGAGCCTTGACAATCTATTGCATAGATAAGAACATTTCTGAATATTGTGTAAACAACTCAGGCAAATGGGCAACTTGTCACTGTACAGAGTATTTATGCATCCTGCAGATGTATTTGTGACATAGCCTAGTGCGGTATTTCTCAACCATGGCAATTTTAAGACGTATGAACTTCAGTTCCCAAAGTCCTCATGCCGTAAAGATGATAAGGTTGAGAAATGTTGGGCCTAATGTTTTAATAAATTTCCCCTTCTAACATTCCGGAAGCCTGGAATGCAGAGATTGTGACTATGTTGTTTAGTGTATGCTATTTCTGCCTACATCTTACACTGCCACTATTTTGTTGGATTGCCTTTGAGACCTCCCTGCACAGTCTGCACCTCAGTCTTGTGTAGTATGGTAGACCCATACTTTTATGGATCTGATGCTTAGTGCCTGTTTTTGGGCTCCTATGATCCATCCCTCAATGTTGCCTTTTAGGTCAGCCCTTTCCATTCACTGGTAGGATTCACCTCAGATGTGATACATTGATACATCCCATGCGGGATTTTACCTTGTCATGGCACTTTCTCTGCTTCTCTATCTGCTGTTTTGCCTGTTGATTGATCAGAAATACTGTTCTTTAGACTTATGATCTTTTGCCATATGTGTGCTGATTTCCTGAATTGCTTTATCAGTTTTTCACATCTACCTCATGACATTATGTTTTCTACATTTGTTACTTTGCCAGACATAAGCTGCCCACATGCTGGACATAGCCATGTTTCATACCACATTAGCTACATTAGTTGCATACACGTCTGTTTCCAAGCTCTCCCACCGCTCCCCCCACCCCTATTGCTGGTTCCTATATTAGGCCAAAGGTTTGTTTCTCACTAGAGTTTGCTGGTCTTCTTCCCTTCCATGTCCTGATCCTGGGCGAATGCCATTATTGGAATATCATCACTACTATATTCAAAAAATTTCCAACTGTGAATAACTCATTTCTTCTGCTTCTGTTAATATAATTCTCTAGGGACAAATTCAAATCCCTAAGTAAGTCTCCTTGAGCTTTCTTGTTTTTTTTTTATTATTATTCCTAAAATATATGGATCTTTGGTCAAAAATTTAGTTGACACACCAAAGTCTCAAGATTTACTGTTTCTTTTCAAATCCTTACATTTTTTTTAATGGTCTCAAGTCTCCTTTTGTGGATGTTATCTGAAGACAAACCTTTCATCATTAACATTTTTAGAGCATACAATAGATCTAAAAAATTTCCAATAGGCTTTAAAGTTCTTTCTTTCTTTCAACACCCATGAATGTAAATCCATTTTATTACATCAAGGGCATTTGTTCCTGACATTGTCAGAAAGAGTGCTGTTTTCATGTTTTGTTCTCTTCCTCATGGCAGTCAGTTTCTTTTAAGTACCATAGATTTTTTTGTTAAGAGCATTATCACTGGCCTGCTATATTTCCAGTAAGCTTCTATTCTGTGGGTGGCCTTAAAGCATCCTTTTTTTAAAAAAAAAAAGGCCGTTAATTCTAAATTTCACTCAGCTAACACTAAAGAAATTGCTATTCTGTATTGGCCATCCACTAATGTTGCAATTGGTGCTTTAAACTTTGTGCTTATGCTCCAGTCTTTGTGGCTTTTCTGTGTACTCTTTCCAGTCCCTCAGCATCTTTGTTGAACAGTGGCAACCCAAATTAGACATAATAGTCCAGGTTTAATCAAGTTATATAATACATCTGTGCTGTATGCAGCTCTCTGCTGATTTTTGTGTTTGACTCTTATGAGCACTGCACTGTACACATTTTAAAAAATTATTTGGTGCTTTGGGCTTTACCCTAAGCACACCTCTCTGCTATTCATGAAAGCACATGTTTCTTCAGTCTTTCGAATGGGCCAGAAGAAAAATGTCACTGCTTTAATGAACTGAATCATTACAGCAGTGCATTTTTAATGATTTTAAGACACTGGGTCTTTTTTCACACTTGCTTGAAAAGCTGCCTGCTTTAACAAATAACAGAAGGTTATTGTTGCTTATGGGAAGTCCAAAAGATTATTTCTGAATTATTTTTAATAACGTACAGCATACTACCATTAATCTTCTAACCAGTATTGTATTAATCAAAGGTTACTTAGAAATAACATAGAATATGTAATAAAGAGTTACATGTACTTCTAAGTGCTATCACAGATATTGATAGAAATGTTGCATTTAAAAAGCTTTTTAAAAAGATTTCCATTAGTCATACCCAAAGTTCTTGGCAGTGTTTGTGTGACCACCAATACATTCCTAGATACGTCTACATTTTATTTAGCATTTAACCAGGATTTAATGTATTTTTTTTTAATGTTGACTTAGCATAATGGTTTTCTTTCCCTACCTGCCAAACTCACCTAACCCTTTCTTTTCAATTAATCAAAATATGTGACATTTTATAATCCATATTCTACTAGGGATATCTGTGTGAGTGAAGCATCCATGTAAATAGAGATGACAATCTTTTCCACTTAATAGTAAAATTCCATATTCAAACTTCACTGAAAGACCAGGTAGAACCCATCGGAAAGTTTGAAGCAGAATGCCAATATCTAAGAAGGTTCAAGAAGTTATAATGGGATTTTCCTGCTGAGTAATCTTGTCCTGTGCAGAACACTTTTCTTGCATTTCCCCCCAATCATCTTTTATTCGGTTTAATGAAAAATAATTTGTTTCTGAAATGTTTTTCAAAGAGCAGAGAATCCTGGTAAAACTCTCCTGAGCTGAATACTAAATCTTAGCAGTGAACCAAGATCTGTTTGTGGATGCCTTGTGCTTCATTAAATTCTCCAATGATTGGTCTCATCCCTAACTTCCCAGGCTTCAACAGAATCTCTAAGAAAGCTCCTCCCATTGCACTTTTTCAGTTGGGAATGGGTAGTACAATAACATATCTCAGAAAAGAATCATACTAGCAATTGGAACCTCAGCCTTCTCTAAAGACAAAATGAAAGTGATGACAAGGACCATTGAGAGAAATGTAAAAAAATATTTTTAAGCACCTTGAGAATAAGATACAAACCCAGTAGCCTCTTTCACAAGGAATGAAAATCTTTCAGGATTTGTGAAGCAAATTTTGGCACAGCATTAGTTTAATCTAGTTTAATCTGTATGGAAAAATATTCATGAAATCTTATCAAGAACCCTTTGATATAATTGAGAGATTAGTCACTTTCTCTTTTGCTGCAACTTGTAATGATTCTGTCCTTGTCACCTCTTTACAAGTAGATGTGAGGAGAATAACAAGTGATTTTTATTGTGTACTTGACAATTTTCTTAAATCATGACTATGGTTGTTAGCAAAGATGAGAAATAACGTGGGTGGATTATATTCAAATACCTGGGTAAAGCAATTTATATATCTAGGAAGTTCTGTCATTAGTTTAGGCTATTTCAAATACATTATTTCAAGGGAATCCACTCTTAATTGAAAGGTTGCCCCAGAAGATGGTGGATTTTAGCTTGCTCCTGTGCATTTTACTATGGCATTTTACATAAAATTAATAATTAATTTTACCAGAATCTTAAACTGAGTTGTCTTCGTTGGATCAAAAATGTGAAATATACTACTTCTGATTTAAAAATGAAATTAATTCATCAGGAAATATTATTTTCGGTCTGTTGGATCCCTCAAATGTTTTAAAAGAGATTAATTTTGGATTTCTAATGTTACTGATATAAGAAATTTGAAAATTCACTTATGACCATTTTTTAAACAACTGTTAAAAGTTATGGCAGTGCTGAAAAAAATGACTTATGACTGGTTCTCATACTTGTGATTATCACAGTGTGTCCAAGGATCCGTATGATCAAAAATTGAGTGCTTGCAATGTACAATGGTTGCAGTGTCATGGGGTCACATGGGGTCACCATTTGCGACTTTCCCCAGGGGACTTCCAACAAGCAAAGTGAATGGGGAAAGCCAGTTTAACAGCTACATGATATGCTCAGTGTTCACAGTAAAAAAAAAACAACACCAAAAAAATAAAAAACCAAACAAATTGGTAAAATCAGGCACGACAATGATCACATTGCTTAGCAATGGAGGTTTGGGGCCCAATTACAGTCGTAAGTCAAGGTCTGCCTGTATTTTAACATAATTTTTGGAGGAAACATTATATTTAAGGATTCTTATGATGTTGAATTATGGGGCTTGTCATGTTACGAGCAGCTTTGTCTTTCTCAAGTTTGAGATAGAGCAAAGAGGCTAATCCAATGGAGCTGGAAAGAAAATCATTCTTCTTATTGTAAGGAGGGAAGTTTGTTTTCTCTTTTTAGAAAGCTTTTGTGCTTAATAAATGATGCTGCTTGGTCCAGGTTACTGATAAATCCACAATTGAATTAATTCCATATAGGCATTTATACTGGTTATGCATGGATCTATTTTTTTTATTAAATTTTGTTTTTGTTTTTGGAGGGGGGTATATTTAGTTCATTTAACCCTGTATAGTTAAGGTTTCCCACCCCCGTAGCTTGGGTTTGCTTCTGGAATCATCCTTGCCATTAGTGTCATGTGAACTCTGTGACGTGAGCCATTGTTCATCGGACCAGGTTATGTGCCAACCTTTGAACAGCTATAGCCCCACAAGAGCAATCCACGCCTTGTAATTTATTGTTGGGTTATTGTAATGCATTATATAAGCCTTTTGCAACATAATAACTGGGTTTACATAACACACCTTACCAAAAACAAATTATTTGTACTGTTTATCATGATGCATAAATCCTGTGTGTGATTAAGCTGTTCCTGCCATTCCCTTGCAGAGATATTTACAGGAAGCAGATTTAGGGACAGAAGAGATACGAAAGTATACCTTGGTGTGTTTGGGCAAAGAGATCCGAAGGATTAAACTTGATCTAGTTAGTTTTTTAAAAGTTGATATGTCTAACAAAAACGTTTAGGCTGAATTCCATATGATTGACTGACAGTGGGATTTAGAATAATAAAAAAAGATGAATAATGTCTGATTAGGTTTAAGACTATTAGAACTAAATAAATTTGAAATGTATTTAATATGTTATAGCCTTCTGATAGTTTCAGCTGAATGATGACATTTTGTAGTTCTTCTAGCCTGCTGTTTCTCAGAACATGTAACTCTGCAACACAATGATGTCATTCTACTAGTCTGATTTTAATTAACGTTACAGAGAAGAAGTGGTAACATGTACACTGTTCAGAGTTGTTGGGAGTGGGCAGTATATAAATTGAATAAAATAAATACATGAACCGCTGCTTTTGATGTTAGCATTGTGTATATTGACACATTTACTGCTAGGGAAGAATTGAATCTGTTTGGAGTGGAATCAGAGGCACCTTTGTGGAGGATCAAAAATGTCAAGATAGCAATCAATGGCCATGGGACCAAAGCTCCATCTCCTTTGACATGTATCTCACATGTGACACATGTAAAAGAAAAGGGCTACTATTGCACAGTCATGGCTTCAATCGCAACCTGTTTGTTTCCCTCTTTCCAGGGGTGGGTTTCATTTACCTTTACTAATGGTATGCAACAGGAGGGCATGTGTGTGCTTGCTTTGCTTGCGCGTGCTTCTGCACATGTGCAGATCACCCATGATGATGTCAGGCAGGTGGGCGGAGCATCCCGCCAGTTTTACTACCGGTTCTATAAAACCGGACCAAACCAGGAGCAACTCACCACTGCCTCTTTCCCCTAAGGCAGAGGTCAGCAAAGTGCGGCTCTAGAGCCGCATGTGGCTCTTTGGGCCCTCTCCTGCAGCTCCCTGTCGGATGATCCTACCACTGGGTGGCCCCGCCCCGCCCCCTCACTCGTACATACACAAACACACACACGAGAGGTAGAGAGAGAGGGTAGAGAGATGAGAGAAAGAGAGGGGGAAAAGAAAAAGAGAGATGAGAGGGAGGGAGGGAGAGAGAGAGATGAGAAAGAGGGAGAAAGATGAGGGAAAGAGGGAAAGGGAGAAAGATGAGAAAGAGAGGGAGAAAGGTGAGGAAAGAGAGAGGGAGAAATGAGAGAGGGAGGGAGAAAGATGAGAGAGGGGAAAGATGAGAGAGAGGGAGAAAGATGA
>JANHFM010007197.1:0-11064 GCA_032468115.1 Grayia smithii
CGGAGAACCGGCAAATACCACCTCTGGCTGGCCCCAGAGTGAGGTGGGAATGGAGATTTTGCAATATCCTTCCCCTAGGAGTGGGGAGGGAATGGAGATTATGCAGTATCCTTTCCCTGTCATGCCCACCAAGCCACACCCTCAGAACCGGTAAGAAAAAAATTTGGATTTCATCATTGGATGATATCCAGTTGCTGGCCAAGGGATGTGGCCAAAATCCTAACCAAGTGTCTGGAAGCTATATAGAGCTGGATGAAGAGGCAGAGGCTCAGGGTTCATCCTGCCAAGTCCAAGTTGCTGTGTCTACCAGGGCCACCAGGATCTGGAGGTATTTCACTGTGAACTCCCAATGGGAGTTGCCCACTTATTTTGCTGCATTTCTCCATTCAAGACTTGTATTCAATTTAAGCACTCCGCTGCTGCTCAAAGAGCAGGTAGAAGTTCTGCCTAAGATGACCTTGACACAAGCACATCTGTGCCATCAACTGTGGCCTTTTCTGGCCCAGGTGGCTTTGAGGCAGCCACTCCTGCCCTGGTCACCTCACAATTAAATGGGACTGCTCATTCAGAAGCCTCAACCTATTGATGAGCCAGAACACAGAAATGCAGGTGGTGAGGGGATGGCTGTCTTATGCGTATATGACTGCATTATTCTGCAAGCTGTACTGGATACCAGATGGTTTCCAATAGAATTCCATTTTCTGTTCCTCATTCATAAAACCCTTCCTGGCAGAATGCCTGTCTGTCTGCAGGACTCTTTGTCCAGCTGGCCGTCTATCTGTCTGCACAAGCAAGCAAGCAGGGCAGATACACTCTCAGTCCCACTGATTAAACAGTGTCACCTTGAGGTATCCAGAAAGCACACCTGCTATTACACTACTTGCCCTCTGGAACCGTATCTCCCAGAGATTCTCACAACCTCCACATTATGAGTTTTAGGAAATTATTAAAGGCCTAGTTGTTCTCCAGCACCTTGGGGACAGTGTGGTTGTGGAGCTCCTTTAGTTATGGCTGATGTTCTTCTGGTCACCTGTCTTTTTTTTTTTTTTAGTCCTTTGTCTTTTTATTTGTAAATGCCTAGAGTCATCAAGGAATTGGAGGAAGGGCTTAAAATTTGATAAATAAATAAAATAAATACCTTCTGGTCCCTGTGAATAACATTTCCTGAGTGGATAAATTTGGTAGCTTTCAAGAGCTGGTACAGGATGTAGCACTTATGAATGTCTTTCAGTAAATTTCCCTTCTTGATTACTGCATGCAAGTCTGTCTCTGAAACGGGATATAAAAGCAGCAATTAATGCATTGCATTATGCTTGCGATACCTAGCTGTTGTTCCAAGGGTGGCTGCAAGCCAAAACACATCACTAGCACTGCTTAAGCAGAATACATCACAAGCATTGTGGAATGTGAGATTTGGCTTTAATTTTCAAGGTTCCGTATTGGCAGAGCATCAGTTTCCATTATAAATCCTAACCCGCTAAAGGATTCTTCTATTTACTTCCATTATTAACACATTTTATTACTCTGAAATAACTCTGCAAATTGCTAAACAATTTAAACCACCCCAAGACCTTTGTCTTGCAAGTCATCTCCACAAGTTTATCTTCCATTCAAGCTCTCATTTGAAATAGCATTTACAAATTTGCTATTTATTTATTTATTTATTTATTTTATTTATTTATTTATTTCCTTTGAGGCAGTGTTAATTCCTGGAAACTGACTGGTTCCTAGAATTTTATTCATTTATTACAATTATTTTATATCCCTCCTTTCAGGAAACAAGCCTCCCAAAGTGTTTACAACAATATAAATAACTGTAAATGAAAATGCAATAAATAGTTAAAAACAAGCAAACTTCTATGATTCGAATCCAGCTGGACAGACTTCTGTGGTGCTGGCTGCCTGCCTTCCTCCCTCTCTCATGGGAAGCTGGGAAGAGCTCACCCATGGATTCGAAAACCAGATAAATGTCCTTGTCATTCTGAGCCCGGATGACATTCAGGAGCTGAATGATGTTCGGATGCCCTCCAAATTCCTGCAAGACATAAGACCAACACAGCCCTGGCCTTTGCTCCCGTCCTTCCGAGCTGGGGATCCGGGCCACAATTACACAGGGGTTCTTCTTCTTTTTCTAGGGCAGGCTCAAGTTGGTTGGGGGGGGGGGAGATCACTCGCTAGACACCTCCTGTGTAGGGCACCACAGGATTCTACTCTCCTCCTTTTCAACTACTACCTCAAACTGGGTCGGGTCACCTGATTTAGAGCTATACTTTTAATTTTATCTTTTGACTTCAGGCTGGCCAAGGGAGACCAGGTTTCTGCCTCAGCCATGTTGGTATACAATCTAGGTGTGTGTGTGTGTGTGTGTGTGTGTGTGTGTGTGTGTGTTCCTGGATTCACAGTTCCTGCTTGAAGAGCAGGTATCTCCAGGAAGGCCTTCGCACAACTCATTTCATGTACCAGTTGGCCTTTAGATGGGGAGGGGGCGTTTAGAAAGTCACTCATGCCCTAGTCACCTTGCAGCTTGAATACTGCAGCACACTCTACATGGGGCTGCCCTTGAAGATCAGCCAGAAACTTCAACTTGTCCAAAATGTGGTGGCATAAACAATTATGCCTCAATATGCCCAAGGAACACTTATGCTTTGCCACATATACTCTTCTCCCAGGCCTTTGGCAAGGGGACTGTGTTCTCCCTTTATTGTCTTTATCTTTTACCGATGTTATTGAAATTTCCTTTGATTGTTGCGAGCTGCCCAATTTCATTCAGGCAGCATATAAATTTAATTAATTATTGTCATTATTGTAAGCTGGGGCAAATAGGAAGAACCAACTAAATCGTTAACTTCAATCGTTACCAACCAAGCAAGCCCTAAGAAAAACTTGAAGACTACAAAGTCTTTTTTATATACACTGTGGTTTAAGAGTCCATCGTTTATATAAAATCTATTATTTCTTATAAAGCTATTGAAACCCATACAAAAATCCAAAAATACTGGTATAAAGAACTGGCCAAAACACCTATTTAAAAAGATTGCCCGGGAATTTACAGGACCTGCTCTCAAGTTTTTTTTTCAACTATTTTAGAAGGGTCGTTTCAAACCTTTCAGGAAAAAACAGCTTCCCGAGACAAGGGACGAGAGCTGAGGGGAGAACGAAGGGGGAGGGGGTGTCGCCCGGGGCCCCTAGCTGACCAAGCAAGGCCAGCTCAGAACCGGCGCCCGGGAGGAACGTGACGGGGAGGCCGGGCTGCTTCCTTCGCGGGAGGTGCTTTCCCACCCACCCGGGAGGGCCGGGAGGGCTCGGCCCCGAAGCCCCCGGACGCCTTTCAGGACGGAGCTCGCCGACTCCGCTGAGCCCCGGCCTCCCCTCGGCAGCCGTCTCGGCGGGCGATCCGATCGGCGGACGCTCACCTGGAGGAACAGGATCTCCCGGAAGGGCCTCTGCAAGGAAAGAGCGACAGCAACGCTCGCGCGGGGAAGGGAGGCAAGGGGCCACGGGGGCCCTTCCCTCAACCTTCCACCCCCGGCCCGAGAAGCTGCCCCCGCGGGCTTCACCTGGGCGTCTGTCCGGTTGCGGAAGGCGTCGAAGATCTTCTTGACCGCTACGCTGTCTCCCGTCCGGCGCTCCGTCGCCTTCCACACGATCCCGTAGGCCTGTTGGGGAAGGCCCGGGCGGGGGTCAGCGAAGGGGCGGCGGGTGGCGGGAGACGAGGGAAGCCCCCTCCCCTTCCCGCGCGCGCACCCCCTTGCCCAGCCGCCGCTTGATCTCGTAGCGCCGCGCCACCGGCTCCTCCACCTCGGCCGGCACCCCGCTCATCCTCCGGCCTGGCCGCCGCCGCCGCCGCCGCCAGACGCGATTGCCCTGGCAACGGCCGGCCCCCGCACGCGCGGCCCTCCCCCCAGCGGACGCGCCTGCCCTCTGGCGTCCCCGAGGCCCCACCCCTTCCGCCGGTGTGGCCCTCGGATCCGCCCCCACCTGCCCCGGTGTCACTCGGCTCCCTCCCTCCGGGCTCTCTCGCCGGCCTTGCGGTGCCGGGGCGGAGCTGAAGGGCGTTCGCTCGGCCTCTCGACGGGAGCCCCTCGGGCGGTCGGATCAGCTTTTTCAGTCGAGGCGACGGATCGATGCCTCCCGCGCCTTCCTTGGAGCCCGAACTCTGGTTTTCCTCCGGTGGGCAGCGAGGAAATTAATCTTCGGGCTGAATTCTGAGTCCTGGAGGAGACGCGATCTCCTTCGGCGGCCTTTTCTCGTGTCTAACCGTGTTTTCTTCCGTTTCTTCTGCGGCGTTCCCACGCCTCGCGCGTATCAAATGCACACATCGTTGTTGGGTTTTTTTTGCCTCCTGTGCAAAGACTTGTCCCCGCCTTTAATAAAATGCTTTTGGTTTTCTTGAAGTAGTTTTGGTTCCGATGGCCACAAACCGCCTTTTACGTGCATTCACCTGGTGCAATGAGCTAACGAGGAAAATGGGATTCAACCAGAATTCTTTTAATTTCAAAACATACAAACTGATTTAACCATCATTTCAATTGGGAAAAAGTGACCATCCTAGACCAGGCCAAGTCCAAAATTGCCAGGGAATTTCTAGAAGCCTGGCACTCTGGCAAATCAGCCATAAATAGACACATAGACTATCACCCTGCCCAAAAAGGAACAAAAAGACCTTCCACCAGCAATTGGCACCTAGATCGGTATAGATTAGCAACCATCAAGTAAACAATACCCAAATCCAGAAACTGCCAAAGAAGCCAACAGCAAAAAGCCCAATCAAAGAATCTGTAAGGCCAGCAACACCGACAGGCAAGCCACTGCACTATAAATTGACAGCAAACAGGCCCCCCTTACTAGCACTGATGATGTTGCCAAGTTTGGGTAATGAAATGCCTGCAAGAAAACAAGCAGGCTCAAAGAGCACCAAGGACCCCTCAAGTGGAATTCAAATACTTTTATTTCGGTGCAGGAGCAAAGTGGACCCTCCAAACTGACAGTTTCAATAAATTCTAGCTTGAAAGGAGAAGGGGACACTCCAAGTAATTGTGCATTGTAGTTTATATACTTCCTCACAAAGAAGCTCAATGTTCACTATTGGTTACCTGCTACTTCATGGGTGTACTGATTGGGTGTGCAGTTGCAAATGCTATACAATGTTCTTAGCATGTCTCTAAATTGCTCATTTATATACTTAGGGGTCGATTTTTTTGTATGCTAATAGCAATAGCAATTGCACTTATAAATAGCTTCACAGTGCTTTTACAGCCCTCTCTAAGCGTTTTACAGAGTCAGCATATTGCCTCCAACAATCTGGGTCCTCATTTTACTGACCTCAGAAGGATGAACGGCCAAGTCTACCTTGAACCTGGTGAGATTCGAATTTGCCAAATTGCAGGCAACCAGCAGTGAGCAGAAGTAACCTGCAGTACTGCATTCTAATCCCTGCCCAGATCTATGCCCATAGATGAAAGCTAAATGTCACGTTACTTCTTATCTGATCTAAATTATTACCTTTCTGAATCTGTTTTAATAAAAATAATTATAATATTAATAGCAATAAAAATTGCAGCTTCCTGCAATAACGCCAGCAGAACGGCAACGAACTGCGCTACTCAGAACATCGTACATTTTAAGACGATACTTGGTTGATACCTAGGATGCTGGCAGCAACCCATATCAACCATTAGTGCCAATCAATGGTATTTGTGATAGATTTTTAAATGTTCAGTTGACTTTCATGTTTAATGAATAAAATCATCATCATCGTCATTTGGAATACAACACACCAAATATCACAGTTGTCGAAAATCAAAACGTACAATTTATTGACACTGCGGTACCAGGAGATACCAGAGTTGAAGAAAAAGAACTGGAAAAAATCATGAAATATCGCGACCTGGCCATTGAAACTACACAATTATGAATGAAACATGTAACAATGATACCCACTGTCATCGGGGTGCTTGGTACCGTGTCCAAGAACTTTATAAGATACATCAGTAAATTGCAGCTTCCTGCAATAACACCAGCAGAACTGCAAAAAAACTGCGCTACTTGGAACATCATACAGTTTAAGAAGGTACTTGGTTGATACCTAGGATGCTGGCAGCAACCCATATCAAACATTAGCACCAGTCAATGGTATTTGTGATGCATTTTTGAATGGTCAGTTGACTGAGTTTCATGTTTAATAAATAAAGTATTAATAATAATAATGAATTTTGTTGTGGCCCCAACTCCCGAGCCTGTGCCGACAGAGGAAGAGGACCTTGAAGATGAAGGGGAGGAACTGGCAAGGCCTTCCTCTCCAGGACAGCCAAGAGAAACAGTCTGAGATAAGCCAGGAGGGAAGCATATCGGAGCAACCCAGATAGGGAGTGAAGAGGAAGAATCCTGGCTCGACCCCAGGCAGTGTCGTAGGGAGAAACATCAGCAGCAACGTAGGAGGCGTGGGAGGGCCAGAGATTGAGCTGAGTCACTGAGCCACACCCCACAAGGGATAAAAGTGAGTGTGATTACTCTTCAAACTTTGTATCATGGACTGGATCTAGACTAACGATTATTCCTGGACTCCCTCGTGATTTTGGACTTTGGAATAAAAAATAGCTTTCTTTCTCTTTGTAAGTAGCATTTCATTACAAGCTCTGACTTGGCAGGCACAGCGTATTTGGCTGCCAAGAATTTTATCAGTTAAAGAGAAAGTTTTACAGTTTGAACTTCAAGTTGGGGTGGCTGTGTGTGTGTGTATGTGAGGAATAATTTACCCTTTTCGGGAGGGGAAACACAACAGAATTTGATGAAGCAACTTAAATCATAGTTTTACCTGAACCTTTTATATGAGCTAATATTAAAGTACCTGGTCTTCACTGACCAGGCCTTCATTGGATCATGGTTAAAATACCAGGCTTTCAGATTTTATAGGTGCGGGGACAAAAAAGCCTCTTTGCCTTTTAAAGAAGCACTGGAGAAGTGCCTCCCTCCTCAAGAAGCCACTGCTGGACTCCATGGTTCAGGACAATTTTCATGCAGTCACTCATCTTTCCTATTTAGGGAAGATGGTAGTGTTACAACTCCAAAGGATCCTGGAGGAAATGGGTTATCTGGACCCTTTACAGTCAGACTTCAAGCCTGGGTAAGGGAAAGAAACATCATTGCTTGCACTCATGGATGTCCTCTGGTGGGAATGGGATGGAGGTAGTGCATCCATCCTTACCATCTGCTGGTTATCCCTTAGAAGTTATCAGATTAAAATATTTTTGTATTTTAGTGATCTCTCATGTGTATGTGGGGAGCTTGACTGGCCATCAGGTCCCCTTACTTACACCAAGGAAACTTGGGTATTTTTGTCTTCTTGACTAGGAAGATTTAGGAAGGAGATCCAGAGGGAAAAGCCTGATTCTTCCTAGTGTGAGTGACTAATGCTGAGAGAAAAGTAACTTGTGGCAAGTTGTGTCTTGCTGGCATGAATTGGGACCAAAGGAGTGGGAACCACAGTTCTTAAATGGGAGCATGAATCAAAGTCTGCTTCCCCAACCTGCAGCTCATTCTCCAAGACTTTGTGCCAGAGGCTCAAATGCAGTTCTACTCTGAGGTGGCTGGCTTGCCCTGGCTCTGACATTAATCTCCTAAGGGCAGGAGTGGTTTTGTGGTCCATCCTTCCAGAGGAAAATTAGATTCCCCCAAGCATCCAGATGGAGAGGGTGTATGTGCATGAATGGATAGATGAAGTCTGGGGAGATTAAGTAATTGACTTCCCGTGCTCACGTTCTCCAAGACTAACCTACGCTGACCCCTCCCCCCCTAGAAAGGAAAGACAATAGACACATTTCTACTTGCTCCAGGTTAGGGGTAGAGAGATCTCCTGGTCTGTCCCATGGAGAAAACATTATGGTCAAGGGCGAGCATCTCTGGGCACATTGTGCTGGAATCGAGAGTTGTGTTAAAGAGATATTGTGCTGAAAATGGAATCAGTAATGTGCGTATACTTAGAATATGCTCATTGAGGGCACATATTCTAAACTGGCTTAACGTTAGCCCACCCAACACCTGTTAACAAACCGAGGTAGCATACCATGTCTAACTTGGGAAATAGAGCTGGGGTGCTACTGTCATGGAAGCCCAAGCCTGCTTTCAGTCCTGTGGTTCCGCTGGCCCTTAGCCACAAGGTATACTTTGCTCTGTGTAGGGACACGCAGGGACTTTTCTTAGTTGACCAGGAATATACATAAGTTACCTGAGGCTGGAGCTTGCTCAGTGGTACACATGATAAGCTGGCTGGTGCTGATGAAGCAGCCTCACCTTTATGCCTTAACCACGCAAACCAGGAAACAAAATCGTACCAACCCGAGTCTCATCCAAAGGCAGCGATGGCTTTTTGTTTAGAATTTTGAGGTAGGAAACAGGCAACTGTGATTTTAAGTTTAAAATAACGTAATTAACTTTATAGATCCCATTGTCCAAAAATCATTCACCGCTGCTTCGCTGTTGTCTGGCTCCACCCACTGCAACCTTTGTTTTCCTCAAACTTAAAATCTGAAACTCTACCTATGCAAAAGAAAACTTCATATACTCGACAATTAAGAAGCAATTACCAGAAATATATGTACATTTGCATAGTTTATTCCAGTCACAGAATTTATAACTGCTTTATGCAGAATTATCAGCCCTCTAGATAACTGATAAACCCATTTGTCCCTGTCCCCCCCCCCACTGCTTCAAGCCCAATAACCTATCTTGTCTTCCCAAATACTCTTAGAACAATTCTGCTGCTTCTTTTTCAAAGATTTAAGAACTGTCCAACTGAAAGTAGATTTCAAGGTAATGGACATGTTTTATCAGGGTGATACATAATCAGGAGGAAGAAGGCTGGCATTTGAAACGATGGCCTGAGCAAGGGAAATCCTTGGGTAACTTGTCTCTGGGTCTTGGCCCCTTGGAAGAAACCCCTCACTTTCTCTCAGTACTTATAAAGTATTTATAAAATGGTAATTTAGTCTAAGTTACCCAAAGAATCCCAACTAATAATCAGCACTAGACTGCTGAGACTACCCAAGGAGCCCTGAAATAGGTCCGGCATCCTGTCCATGAAAGTCAACTGATGTTTTTGGAAAGTTTGACAAAGGGTCACAGAATGCATGCATTGGGAGAGACCTCAGAAAACCCTCCAAATCATTCCAGAGAGGTGGCCAACCAGCCCCATTTGGAAGCCTCCAGGAAGGGGGGGCAAGTGATTCCACTGCTGAACAGCTTTTCCAGGAAGATCTAGAGCTTGGCCTTCAATGGCTGGCTCTGGGGGCAAGTGTTTTTGCTCACAGAGGAAGTAAAGCATCTGGATAGGTTGAAGTTCTCAATGGGTTGAGATCTCAATGAATTTGTCGTACCTTCTTTGACCTAGTATTGAAATGGAGCAACAAAGGTTAGTATACCATTTACCAGACCAGCTGGGAGGGGTGTGTATGTGGTAGGGGGAGTGGACAGGAAGAAACAGCAATAATTTAGATTGCTTCCCATCAAGGGAGGTATTTTGGGAAGGTCAGGATGGTGTTCACATGACATGCCTCATTTGGAGATTGAATTAACCAGTCTTCTGGTTGGGAACAATATATTGAATCATACACTTAAAAACTAGATGCTAAGTCCCAAAGGAATGGACAAAGGTGAAAATGAATAAAGGACTCCATATTTAAGATTTTAATGGCCACACTAAACTGCCAGCTAATGTCCTTTGTGGATCTTGCTAATGCCATGTGGGATGTCACTTACATGAATCAAATTCGCAACTGTTTACCTTGACCACCTCCAGGAGTTTTTCCATCTCCTTTTGGAGACTCTCCGATATTCCTAGTCCATGTGCCAAGATTAGGCACGAGGCCGAATTCTGGCCAATTCACTGTTTCTGCCACAACCAGCAAGCCCATGCATTACAAGTGGCAGCCATCCCTGATATTCCTTCCAGCCTAGCAAGGGCAAGCAAGACAGCAGAATTCTTTATAGGGCTCTGTTCATTTCAGCCTAGCCCTTAACCTGAGGAGAAAGCATGCACTGTGCTCTTGTCTGTACCAGAGCTCTGTGGGAATGAGTCTGTGCAGTTCCCCTCCCCCAGGAAGGAAACCTGGGAACCGTCTTCTCACAGCCCACATAGGAGGGTGGAGAGGGATGTTGCAACAACCCCTCCATGTCAGGTGTCAGCAGGTCCTTCGGAGTGCATTGTAATTCTTTCTTCGAACCTCAGCGGTGCTGCCTGTCAGCAGAAGCTTCAAGATGCTTTCTCTGTCCTAGGGGACATCCTTCCTCCACCTCTTCAGTAAAACTCCTGTTGTACTGAGATGGGCAGGAATTGATCTATCATTGTCTATCTGCAAAGCAGCCTTTCATTAATCAGGGTGGCAGCCCTTTCATCTCCCCTGAGAAGCACCATCTAAGCTGGAGCCTTTGGACTGTGGATGGTTGCTCAGTCTAGTTCTCGCTGAGAGGATGAGCTTCTGGGAGCAAAGCAGGAAAGAGCTCAGAACACAAGTAGGTGTCCCCCCCATACACACCTTTAACCGTTGCTGACAATTGTGGTGCAAGAAGAAAATGCAGGATTGTGAAAATCAAGAGCCAGCCATATAAATGCCCTCTTTGCTCCATACTGGTGAGACCATATCACAAGGGCAAATGATTACAGACTAAAATATCCAGAATATGGACAGGTTAGAAGATGTTCAGAGAAGAGTGACAAAACACGAGGAGGAGGAGGAGGAGGAAGAGGAGGAGGAAGAGAAGGAGGAGGAGGAAAACCACGTTATCAGGTACACAAAAGAGCATCATAGGGAAGGAGACTGGAAAGGTGGGGTGTCCCTTCCAACCCCCAATTCTATGACTGTAATAGTGGGAGATTTCAATTACCCAAATAAACTTTTGCCCTGTTTTGCCGAGAGAGAGGGAAACACCCTCTCTCTAACCCTGGCTCTAACCCTCATCCACAGGAAAGAAGTGAAGATAAAATTAAAACAGCAGAGTATTGTGGGTTGTTCACTCTCCACCCTAGAACAAATTTATACCATTAGGTGTCACTGTAAAGCATTAGATATA
>JANHFM010007198.1:24159-29159 GCA_032468115.1 Grayia smithii
TCTCTGTCTCTGTCTCTGTCTCTGTCTCTGTCTCTGTCTCTCTCTCTCTCTCTCTCTCTCTCTCTCTCTCTCTCTCTCTGCTGGGTTAGCCAGCACAAATTGTCAAATTTGCTTTTAGACTGGCAGGACATCCACAGGAGGGGTGTCAAATAGTAAAGATGGTAGCCACAATTGTGCAATCTTACATACCCCTTTTCATATTTGTCATATATAAAATGGAGCATGGCTTCGTTGGTCCAGTTGTGACGGCCATCTTCCCTTTTCTGACTGTCCCCCTGTAGACTTCTTTGGCTTTAGATCAATAGTGAGCTTCTCTTGACCCCAGGCTGTTGGAAACTGCTTGACAGGATGATGGTATTAATTCCTAGTTTTGGGTACTGGGTAGTTAGCACAATTGTGTAAAAGGGCCTTTTCCTTTTTCTTTATTCATTGACTATAGGCCTGATACATTTTCAGTAATAAAATTAGCCCATTGTATTTATAAGAGGCAGCATTGGGTGGAATGATATGTTGGTGTATCTATCAACGTTATAATAAATGTCTCTCTGATTCTTATAAGACTATTGAATGGAAATAATAGAAGTCTCTGTAAAGGTCAAGAGTAAGAAATCAGGAGGGAAAAATGGTGATTCTCTGTAGAGAATGGTTTGATGTTCATTGAGGCACATTATTTATTGCTGTGAGTTGGACTGAAGATAGATACATGCTGAACTTTCATCTGCAGATTCAGCACCAGAAACATTGCTTTACAAAATCAGAAATATCAGGCTACTGGGGGGAGGTCAAAAAACTTAATCTCAGTCATATATGAACTAATTTGTATTCCTTGCAGCTGCTATGAAAATATTCTGTTAATGCTTTAAAAATGTACACCTTTTAACCATCTTCCATAACAAAATAATAATAATCTGAAGCAAAATTCTCTCTCAGTCCTAGGCTAGTTTACATAAAACAAGATCCACAGAACAGAATAGAATTTACTTTGGAATAAATATTTATATGATTTCTTGACTGTTCTCTCTCTTCCCTCAAGAAGTCCTGGATAAATAAGGATAAGGCCTTCTTTGAAATAGAGTAGGTTAAAGAATCAAGGTCTCAATACATTGAGGAAGAATTTAGATATGGATGAGCATGTTTTTAAAGGCTGGAGCCTGCATTAAACATTTCTGGAGAGTAGTGGAGCAGCAGTGGATAAAATGATGAATCAAAGAAAGCAGGACTGATTTGCAGAGATGAGTGGAGCAGGTATTTTGGTTAGTGTTGTTTTACTTTTGTGTACTTTTTAAAAAAAGGAAATCCACTTTTTGTTCTGGTTTTGGTAGGTTTCCTACCATAAATGGACAAGAAACAGTGTTTCAAGTGCTATACTTTCAAGTATAAGAATGATTTTAGGGATTAAAAAGGAGATTTTCTTTCTGATCCTTACTAATCACCGAACCACTCTGACTTGAGCTGGAACAATAATAGCAAACTTTTGCAGTGGTATTGGGTGAATTAAAAAGAACATGATAGAAGAAGGCAAGGGGAACACACTTCTTAATTGTTGCAAAGGAAGCAGTGGTGGGCTGCTGCAGGTTTGGACCAGTTCTGGTGAACTGGTAGTTGCAACCTGAGCCTCCCACCTGCCCAGGTGCAATATCGTCCTATATCGCTGTGTTGTTTGATGCTGGACGCATGTGCAGATGAGCATGCTCACATATCCAGTGCTGGGAGAACCGGTTGTTATGGTATGTGACGCCCACCTCTGTATCAAAGTATTTATGAACTCATCAAGAGGCTTGACATTTCCTGTTAACTAAAGTCATGCATAATTCCATGACTAATTGTTCCCTTTCTCATTTTATTTTTCCAAAGCTCTCTGTCTCCTATCACAGTGTACGTAGGCTAAATAGCATCTATAGCTAAAGGTTCCAAGATTCAGATCAAGAGTAACCCTCCGGCTCTGGTAAGAGTGAAATATACAAAGAATCTGGGAAAGCAATAAGAAAACTGATTCCAAGAGGGCTGGCTGATTTCAACTTCTTGCATTTTTAAAGCTGATTTACACAATGTGCCTATATGGTAAGTCAGTGGGAAGGAAGAACAGCAGGACAAAGACTTAACAGAGGCATGGAATTGCTGATGCATTTTATAATACTAATTATATTTGCTGGAATTAAAAAAAGGCTAGGTAAGTAAAATTAGCATTAAACCAGGAAGAGGCTAAATAGATTACTGGGACAAACAATACATGAAGTAATTTAATAGTGGTGGTCTCATCTAATCTCAGTAATTTCCATTATCTCGTAGGATCATTGAACCTCAGTCTCTCTTACTTTTCTATTTTTTTGTACTAGAACATCTCACTTGTGGTTTTTTTGGGGGGGAAACTTTCTCTAGCCAGGTTCTTCACAGTAGAATTCTGGTCTTGGTTACCTGATATCCTGGCTTAATGAATAGGGTGGGGGTTACACTCTAGAGATACTTATCCAGAAATCTTGGATGAATTTTTAACAGTGAACCTTTGTTACTACTGTTTTGTCCTTGAATACATTGGAATGCAAAACATTGCTTGAAAGCCATGGTGCAAAGAAGAATGACAGATTTGGAATGAGAGATCCAGCCAAGTCAGATGATTCCTGTTTACTTATAAAGTATATCCATCCGGTAGGGCAAAATGTAGGTGGAGGTGGAAAAGAGCATCTTGGAAAATGAATGGAAGGTATAGAAAGCATTCTCAGTGCTTTGTCTTCTGGAGAATTTTTCTGGAGAGTTTCTTTGGCTGTACACCCATATTAAGGAGAAGGCTTCTGCATGGCAGCCATTTTGAAAATGGCAGAAAAGACGGTTTGGGGACCAGTTAAAATAATTGACCAGGGATCTGCAAAGCCCCTGGTTCAAATCTCAGTGTTGCCAAGATAGGATTTATATTTTTAAAAATTTTAATATCCCCATCCCCACCCAGATGTACAAAGGGGACAGAGGTATATAGCAACATTAAGGCAATTGAAGCAAGCTGAAATTGTTCCGTTGATTACTGAAAAAAGCATTATTTTAATTTTTGAAATGCACTAATGTTTCTAAGATTATTTTAAAAAGAAACCATAGAGAAAGACTTTCCATTTTTTAAATGTTACCCAAATACAAATATTTTGCTAATGTCCAAAATGCCCATTCTGGCCCTATGTAGAACAGGATGAAAGTGGAGAAAATGGAGAATGTGGATGCACACTCAGCCTTCAACCCAAAGGGTCTGAAGAAGTAAGGAATAAGTTATTCATGGGTAGAGGTACTTGATTAGCCATATCACAGTTGTATACCTATGAGTGTTTTTCTCCCTTCCATAAAAAATGAATTATTGCTTTTTTGCAGGGTGAAGATGATGGACTAATCTTCCAATACCATCTGAAATGGCCTAAGCTTGTCAAGGAAAATGGAAGGTCACAATGGAAGTTTCTCCATCTGAACTCTATGAACACATTGTCTATGGAGATTCTCAGTCATCCAGATCATGGTTGTCCCAAAGGTGCATTTTCAAGAGACAACTGGACTTTCTGATTACTGGACTTTCTGTTGCCTCTTGAAAAAGCACTTTTGAGAAATCTATGAGCATATTCTATACTGTGTACACAATTAGCATGTGCAGTTTAAAATCATGGTGTTGGCATGCATACAATAAGCACAATCTTAATGACATGCAAATGCATTTTTGTTGGCAACAGTATAAAAGTAGATTGTCAATATGGAACTGGTTTCTGGTTTGTTTTTTCAAACATATTTTTTCTGGTTTAGCCCTGAGGTTTTCTATGTCCTCTCCCTTCCAAGTACTAATCAGATCTGCTTAACTATTTGAGAATAATCAAGGTGTTGCTACCTGTAAAGGCAAACTCAATCAAACCTTCTGGGGCAAATATGGTTAGCAGGCTGCTGCCATGATCCCAATGCACTCTTCTGCCTGCCTAGTCATTATTACTGAACAGAAAAGTGGGAAACGAAAAGTGGAACAATATTCTGCAAGTTTATTGTCTAATGTGTGAGCCAGAGCTGTGTGCAGTTTAAGGAAAGGTGCAAAAGCTGAGCTCTTTATCATGGAAAATCTCTTCTCTCTTGAAGCAGTTGAATCTGCATCTTCATTATGGTTTCTGTACATTCTAGCCTAGTCCTGGATCCAGGAAACCAAGCTGCCCTTTGCAGGAAGGAGGTTGCATTATCTATCACCATCAACACTACAAAAAAATGTTCTTCCAGATATTGACATTTAGCTCACTAAATAACCAGGCCTAAGAAAGTGCTGAAAATGTGAGAGAGACACTTGAAAAGTTCTACGCTTCACTTTTGAAGAGGACAGATTTATGTGTTCAATCTGACCATCTTATTGTCAAGGCAATCCAATAAAGACCAGTAAAAATGAAAGAATAATTAATCTTTAATAATGACCCATGGATACTGGGTAAACAGGGGTGTGAACTGACATCTCCCAGATTCAATTGACAGGTAGTTCTCAAGTTATGACCACCAGAATTTCAGCTAAGCAAGGTGGTTGATAAGTAAGTTCCACCCAATTTTATGACCTTTTTTTGCTGTGGTTGTTAAGTGACTCACTACAGAAAAGTAAAAGATTGAGGTTCAATGATTCTACCAGATAATTGAAATTACCGAGATTAGATGAGACCACCATGATTAAATTACCTCATGTTGTTAAATGAATCTGGCTTCCACCATTGACTTTGCTTGTTGGAAGTTACCTGGGAAGGTTAGAAATGTCTATCCTATGACTCCAATGTGCTCCAACTGTTGTAAATACATGCTGGTTGCCAAACATCCAAATTTTATCACATGATTGTGAGGAATGTTGCGATGGTCCTAAGTGCTAAGAACAGTTGTCACTTTTTTGAGTGCTGTTGTAGCATCAAAGGGTCACTAAATGAATGTTTGTTAAGTTGAGGACTATCTTTGTATCTATTGTACTATAGTGATCCTCTTAACATATCATAGCACATCTTTAAGAAGAACCTGATTAG
>JANHFM010007198.1:39642-50566 GCA_032468115.1 Grayia smithii
CGGGAGTTGGGCAGCATAAAAATTCAATTAAATAAATAAATAAATAAATAAATAAATAAATAAATAAATAATAAATAAATAAAATACATTGCTTGACTTAGCTGGTAGTCAAGTGGTATTCAACTGGTATTCCGAGTCAGCTGATGACCATATGCTGACTGCAATTAATATGCCAACCTAAAAAGACATTTATTGTTCACTTTAGAAGGTACCCCAGTTTAGTCATAAGAACAGCCCACAGAAGATAAAGGAAAAAGATAAATTATAGCTAGTGTCTTGTTTCATAACAACAACAACAACAATAATAATAATTCATCTCAAATGTGCAAAGCAAATTCTTCTTCTGTTTACAGAAAAAGACAAAGAGGGAAGGTGGATGTTTTGACAAGCTCAAGCACTGCATTCAGGTTCCCTACTATCAGATAAGATGATTCCCCCTCCATTGTTTCTTTGTTTCAAGGGTTAACACTAACACACACACACACACACACACACACACACACACACACACACAGACTGCCCGAAGATATCTTGCCAGCCAAAGAGGTCCGGAGGATCCTGCCAAGGAGGGAGTTTGGAAAGGAAAACCAAGAGATTGTGTTGTAATGCTAACAGGCAATTAACAAACTCATGGGTGTTAATTATCTTCATACTGTATCATGTTCAATTAGCTCCGGCTTTGCAACGAAGGCAGCCGTGAACAATTGCTTTGATAGGCGTACAGTACTTCATTTGTAGTTAATCGCTTTAAGCCTTGCGGTTGCTAGGCTACCTGGGTCTCCAGAGGTAAAAAGCTGCACAGATGCACTATGTTTAAATGACTACAGAGAACTGTTTAAACTCAAACCATGTATAACTCTTTATTGATTTTACACAGAAGATCTCAGCATGGCTGATAAGGTTTTGATATATTTTTCCTGCTACAAGCCAGTTCCTTAGAGTATTGTGGGCAGGAGGAGGGAGGAGAGAGAGAAATCTGTCAATATGTTTTCTATTATGATCTCTTGATCTGTGGCTATAAAAACCTTTAGCCACAGCCCTTATTATAAAATAATGGAAGGAGCTATATTTGATTTCTCCCCCTCCTCCTTCCCCAACTCCAATATTCTGGAAGACTTCTCTCCCCCTCCCCACCTCCACTTGCCTTCAGAAATAAATTACAAAGTGCTCCTTTGAATATCCTTGCTTTAATATAATATAGAAGAATTTCTAGCACTAATTAATTTGATTGACTCTCAGCAGAAAGGGATCAGCTGTAGCATCATGAACTTTAACAATAACTTCCAACTGATAGGCAGCTCACATCAATAAGACCATCACTAGCCTCCATCACCTGTCACCAGGCGGGGAATGAGCAATAGCCACCCCATGCCGAGCGCTGCTGAGCACTTTCTGCCCGATTAGCAATTTATAATGGTGATCAAGAAACAGTCAGTGGCAAATCAAGACAACTGTCTGGCTGCCTCTTTAATTGGCCTTGTTTGGGTTTTGATAAATGGCTCCGACTGCTCCACACACTGGTTTTTTTTTTAAACAACTTTTTAATAGGCCACTGTGATTAGACGACCAACAGATACTGGGTCAAAACTGAAAAAAAGGTGCAAAAAATGCTAATTAATATCAATGATAGGCAATTATTAGTTAGACAGAAGGACCTACTAGCTGTGTGTTCTAATAGCTCAGAGCCA
Organism: Grayia smithii; assembly: GCA_032468115.1. Taxonomy (NCBI): domain Eukaryota; kingdom Metazoa; phylum Chordata; class Lepidosauria; order Squamata; family Grayiidae; genus Grayia; species Grayia smithii. Next base: position 41,331 of record JANHFM010007198.1, read on the forward strand.
ACTTGAAGGGGAAAGCTTGCCAAATTAACATAACTGCGTACACACTACTGCAGTCCACATGGTAGGATCCTAGCAAACATCTGCTCCGTTAGGCATTCAGATTGAATCCTGGCTTTGAGAGGGATGGTTCTGAAGTCATCCATTCTTCTTATTCATTTCAAGAGGGTCACACCAGGATGATTGAATGACAGTCCCCTATGAGAAAGCAGCTCCCCAGCTGAGGGAAAAATTGAAAGATTGATACAAGTGCAGAGCAGATTTTTGGCTGGGTGGCTCTGTGAAATGGGGTTAGGGTTTGAATCTGCCTCTTGGGGTTCGAAAGGGCCCGGGGTCTAATACGAAATCGTCTGTCTATTTCCCCATGTAAACTGGTGATCTGAGCACCATTACAGCTGGTTTTGCTAGGAACATATTTTGAATGCATCTTAGTGCAATACACCAATAAAAGTACCACTACAGGGTCTAATGCAATGCCCCTAAACTTTTGGGCACCAGGGACCGGTTCCATGGAGAGAGTTGTTTTCCACAGACTGGAAGGGTTGTGGTTTCATGTGCTGCCTGCATCCCAGAGATTGGGCTACACTTGTTTCCGCAGCCCAATTTCTGGCATGCCTGATACCAGCCTAGACTGAGGGTTGGGGACCCTGGTCTAGTGGAAAGACCAAAGAGGTCAACAGATGGGGAAGTGAGGCAATTCAGTTGCAGAAATGAAACAGTTCTGCTTAGTGTAGAAATATTTTAACAAAAATGGTATGCAGGTGAAAAGATATTTTATTATTGATGTTGGGACTTCATGTTCAAATCCTGTCAGACAGCTTGCTTTGAGGTGACAAAGTATCCTGGCCAAGCATTGGAAATAAATTTAGGGACATGGATCCAAGAGCTGATTCTGTTTAACGGGGAAATCACATTGTTCAATAAAACTAACATCAAATGGTTGCAATCTTATGGTCAACTGAAACAATATTGAACATATACCAGTTACTAGAGATACAAGTACTGATGTCACGTCAGTAACAGCCATCTTCACAGAATCACTGGTATTTTGTTACTGCCTACCTGTCATAAAATAATTCATGTTAGAGCGTTTCTGCATTAACCATTCATTGAAAGAAAACAATGTATGGAAAGGGTCAAGTAACTTAATGATGTTATTCAGGCTAAATACCAACCAATTATTAACCAGGGACTGGTGGGCAGGCAGAGAAGGAACACAGTGGTTGAACATCATAGCGCATCCTGATGTAAATAATTCAGCAGAACTAAGAAAAGAAACTTAAATAGTTAACTTAGTTTTTTCCAGAAAATGAAAAAAAGGAAGGAAGGAAGGAAGGAAGGAAGGAAGGAAGGAAGGAAGGAAGGAAGGAAGAGAAGAAAATGGCTCCAGCTGAATCAGTCAGGAGCCCAGTGATTAGGATGAATTCCTAGACCAGAGGTCTTCTTCTGGGAGTTGAAGTCCACGTCTTAAAGCGGCCAAGTTGGAAGACCTCTGTCCTAGACAATCGCCTTAAAAGCAATGATGCTGTTTGGATGCTGTTTAGATACTGATCCCTTGTGGATCCTTACAGCCATACAACCTGGAGATAGAACAAAAGTTTGAGAGAAAAAATCTAGCATGATTTTTCATATGGATGATTTGATACTTGGATTCCAATTTGAGAATATGGAACATAAAAATGGACAACTTTTCAATGAAGTTTGAACCCCTAATCTCATTTCTTCCAAATTCCCCATTCACAGCTGTCCTTCTGTAATTTTATTTCATGCAAGACCTTGTATAGTCACAGCTGGAAAAAAAAACTGTTTAATTTTTGTTGGATTCAGGAAGCGTCCCTTTCATTCTGTTCATCAGAACAGTTAGTGTTCTGTTGCCACTAACACATCACACGATCTCAAAGGCCAAAGGGCCCTTGGCCTGGAACTAACTTTTATAAAAAGTAGGGGAAAGAAAATGGTTTAAATTAGTAAACTAGGTAAAATCCAGATTTTTCTGCTGTAGGCCTTGACAATAGGTAGTGATAATGGGTATGAGGAAAAGTAATAATATCTTTGCTTCTGAAGACACAAGAGGGCTATTTTGTTGCTTGTAAAGAGGAAAAAGAAGACTACTCGAGTGTATAGAGCTTAACAAGTGAACCTAACCAACAATTTTCACAATGTTCCTGGGAATTTGTAATCTATCTTAATCCCATTATATTACTGAGATGGTGCACCTTTCACTGAGGATTCCTATGGTAGTTCCTCCATTCGCCAGCTCCTGGTTTCTCATTCTGGCAGAGCTGGGAAAGGTAATAGCAATAAGAATAGTATTCAGACTTATATACCACTTCACAGTGCTTTGCAGCCCTCTCTAAGCAGTTTACAGAGTCAGCATATTTCCCCCAACAATCTGGGTCCTCATTTTACCCACCTCGGAAGGATGGAAGGCCGAGTCAACCTTGAGCTGGTGAGATTCGATCTGCTGAACTGCAGCTAGCAGTTAGCTGAAGTAGACTGCAGTACTGCACTCTAACCACTGCGCCACCTCAGTTGATAGAGACTTGCCCAAATCAACTGACCAGAGTTTGTATTGAAGGAAAAACCAGAACTCGCAAGTCTCCTAGTTTCTAGTTCAGCACCTTAACCACCACCCAAGTTGTTCTGGCCTTTCCTCAGCATTTGCTCTCCAATTTTTTCTGACAGTCCCAATGGACTATCTCAAGGAAAAAGCACACCTGAAGGACAGTGGCTTAGGGCAGGCTGCTCTAAAGTATCATCAGTGGGGCTGCTCTTCATTGCCCTTGCTGGATGAAGTTTTACATCAGGTAGAAGAATCAATCAGCAATTTAATTAACAATTTAATTGTCTGAAAAATAGGGCTGAAAAATAAACAAAGGAAAAAATTATTAAAGATGGCCAATGTACGAATCACAATAACAAAACTACCATTATCATTTACAGCATATTTCCTAGCCAGGAAAGTGAAATACAGGGCATCCTCGACTTACAACTGACCATTCAAAATTACAACAGCACTTTTAAAAGTGGCTTACCACCATTTTTCACACTTATCACCGTTGCAGCATCCCCATGGTCATGTGATTTACATTTGGAGGCTTAACAACTGACTCACATTTATGACGGTTGCAGTGTCCCAGAGTCATGGGATACCCTTTTGCAACCTTCTGACAAGCAAAATCAATGGGGAAGCCAGATTTACTTAACAACTGTGTTACTAATTTAACAACTGCAGTGATTCCCTTAACAAATGTGGCAAGAAAAGTTGTAAAAATGGGTCAAAATTCTATTTAACGAATCTCTCACTTAACAACATAAATTTTGGGCTCAGTTGTCATAGTAAGTTAAGGACTACCTGTGTTTCATCACATCAACTTGCTTTCTTTAGAGCAGTGGTTCTCAACCTGTGGGTCGGGACCCCTCTGGGGGTCAAACAACCCTTTCACAGGGGTCGCCTAAGACCATCAGAAAACACATATTTCCGATGGTCTTACGAACTGAGACACCGCTCCTCTATCCGTCTCCAGGTGGATCCACCCACATGCATATCTGCTCACATACGAGTACCCGGTGTGATGACATCATTGCGCCAACCCCATCACATACACCCCATACAGATGCAGATGTATGTGATGGGGTTGGTGCCATAATGTACTTATGCCGACCAGTCACATGAGTAGAGTAGCAAAATTACAGTTATGAAGTAGCAGCGAAAATAATTTTATGGTTGGGGGTCACCACAACATGAGGAATTGTATTAAAGGGTCGCAGCTTTAGGAAAGTTGAGAACCCCTGCTCTAGAGTGAGAAAAGCCCCTCCCCCCCAGAAAAACAACATAATAAAAAGAAATGTTGTAGTGGGAAGAACAAGCAAAATGGGACACAAACTAGCTGTTAGTTGGGCCTAATCATGATCAAACTAGGCCTATATCTAACTAGATTTAGTGCAAGATATTTTACCCATTATTCTATTTCCATGTCCCTCATTCTCCATACCTCCCACCAGCCCTATTTCCATTCAATCATCTTTAATCATCACCCATAATCCCTTGCATCGGGGTGGAGTCTGGGCAACTGAATGGCGCTAGCAGAGTGTTTTAATGGCCGGATGCCCTTCCTGTCACCAATGCGGAGTTTTGTTCAGCAGATATATTCTCATTGTGCCCGAAGAGAGAAATATCTGCCTCTATCTAGGATGGAACTCATAGCCTCTTGATTGTGAGGCGAGAGCTCCACCTGTAGGCCACAGCACCACTCATTTCCATTCCATTCAATCCAGGCCCTAAATCCTGTTATTCCTTGAATAAAAAAAGAATCCCAAGAAAGCCTCAACTGGATCCAAATGATTCAGCATCTCCACTAGTTACCAACCAACTCAGGGGTGGGTTCTACCTACCTTTACTACCGGTTCTCTTCGTGCTCGCTTCGCTCGCGCGCACACCTAAAGCACGCTACCGTGCATACACAGACTTTTTCAGAAAAAACCATCTCAAAAAAGCGCTCTGCGCATGCGCAGAACACTATTTTTGCGGTTTTTGCAAAGAAAAGGTAAGTTTGGGCGCACGGGTGGGCCCGGGTCTGGGACGCGGAGAACCGGTTCGGTGACGTCACAACGTCACTGCTACCGGATTGCGCGAACCGGACCGAACCGAGAGGAACCCACCACTGAACCAACTGCTTCTGGGAAATTCACTAGCTGAGCTTTACCAGAATACCTTTCCTTCTCAGAATTGTTCGGAATTATATTGCTACTAAAGCTAATCATTAACCACGATTAATGGTTGTTAATATACCTACTGTTCATGAACTGATCTCTTCTCCAGCTATATACACAGGAAATCCTCCACTTACGACCGCAACTGTGCCCAAAATTTATGTTACTAAGCAAGACAGCTGTTAAGTGAATCCTTCCCCATTTTACAACCTTTCTTGCCACAATTGTTAAGTGAATCATTGCAGTTGTTAAGTTAGTAGCAAGTGGTTGTTAAGTGAATCTGGCTTCTTCATTGATTTTGCTTGTCAGAAGGTCACAAAAGGGGATCTCAGGATTCCGGGACACCTCAGCCGACATAAATATGAGTTCTTGCAAAGCATCTGAATTTTTATCATGCAACCATGGAGCAACAGTCATTAAGTGTGAAAAATGGTCACCAGTCACTTTTGGCAGTGCTGTTGTAACTTCAAACGGTCACTAAATGAACTACCTGTAGTAATGAATTCTATTAGCTTAATTGGGATGATTTCCTTTTATGATATCTGTTCCAAATCCACTGGTTGTTTTTATAACACTTTTATTTCATTTTCAGAACTCTCAGTCTTTGGAAGATCGTGATGAGATCACTGAGCAACAGGTCAGTTTAACTCAACGTGTCTCTGCAATATTTGAACCCACCCACAGAAGATAACGGGTGCAATTTTATTTTTCATCAACCATTCTCCCCAGTAGTCTGCAGGGTTTGATCGAAACAGTCAAGATGGTAACCACAACTGATATTTATATGCAAACAAACCAGGCCAAGCTTTGATCACCCTGTTGTGACCACCAACTTGACTGTATTTGTAGCCTCCTTTGGATCCGGTGAAAAAAGGAGACAAAAGTAAATTCACCTTAGTTGTGCAGAAAAAAGGAAATTCCGTAGATTTCATTTGCATTTCATTTGCAAAAAGTAACACCTGAGTGTATCACTGAGCAGCAACGTCTATAGATGAGTGTCCTACACAGGTATTAATAACAGACAAACAGATTCATAGTAAGTCACATTTCTATATACTGTGCATTGCAGCAGTCGGTTTCACACATTCATACCATCGGTTCGACGCACGCACGCATGCTCACTTTGCACGCATGTGCACCTTCCACGCATGCACTTTGCTCGTGTGCGTGCATACCTTCTGCACATGCGGCCATCCTCAAAAACATGGCTAAATAGGATGGCATTACACTGGGGTGGGTGGGCACCCAGAGTGGCCGCTACCAGTTTGCCCGAACCAGTCCGAACCGGCTGAATCCCACCTCTGGTGCATTGGTTTTGGTTTCAAAATTCAAACCTTTCATAGCTTTGGATATATATCCTAAACTATTAAAGGTTTGGATTTTGAAAGCAAAACCAATGCACAATAAAAAAAACCCAAACCAACCAATTGGTAACTAAGGCAGTTATTTCAGTGCGGTGTCATAAGGTTTGTGTTAGGACTGTACAAAACTATTCTGAAGACTGTGCCCTGTCCATCTTCTTGACGATTCAGTATGACTTCTTTAAGTGCCTGTGCGTGAATTTGTGTAAAGGATTTGGTGACATCTTAAAGAGCTATGAAATACCCCTCCAGGCCAGAAGATCCAAATATCCCTTGAGATGGTTTTGCATACCAACTAGGAGATTACATGTTGAATTTTGTACCAGTTGTAGCTTCTGGATATTTTTAAGTAGTCCAAATAGAAATCCTTTAGAAAGCCTGCAAATCACATCACACTTGTGTCGAAAGCACCAAGGTGCTTCCAGGTAGAAAGGATTAGCCGATGATCTCACTATCGCCCAGGGGACACCCAGTTGGAGGCTCCTTTCATGTCCCAGCAGGAGCTGGAGTGAAGGATGGGAGCTCACCCTGTCCTATGGCAGTACTCGGGTCTCAAACATGGGCTTACTGCTTATCAGCCCAGCATCCTAATCAAATGAGCCACCATGCGCCTTCAGAATATTTAATTTATCTAAAATTTAAGCCTTGAGAGTATAGCAATAACAATAGCACTTAGACTTATACACCGCTTCACGGTGCTTTAAGAAAGCCCTCACAGCCCTCTCTAAGCGGTTTACCGAGTCACCATATTGCCCCCAACAATCTGAGTCCTCATTTTACGGACCTCAGAAGGATGGAAGGCTGAGTCAACCTTAAGCTTGGTGAGATTCGAACTGCCAAATTGCAGTCAGCTGACAGTCAGCAGAAGTAGCCTGCAGAACTGCATTGTAACCACTGCGCCACCTCGGCTATAGTCATCAGATTCTTGTTTGCTGCCAACTAGTGAACAAAAGACATTCTGCATTTGCTCTGGGATATTACCTTCAAGTTTCCAAGATTCTCATCCTGATGTTTGGCACTGAAAACTAGCTGCCCAGTTTCAATTTCTTGAGTTTGTGTAGCCTCTTCACAAAATGTGTCTTCACATACTTCAAAAGTATGTCTTTGTGCACGTGGTATAACCAAGTTGCATTGGTTTCCTTGCAGACCCTTTTGGCTTCTTCTAGCAAAAGTCATGAAGATGATGATGATCATAGTGATTTTTCCAAAGACGATGATCATCCAGATTCAGATGAATCCGATGAGTCTCATGAAACCTTCACTGATGTTCCCACTGAGCCTCCCAGCACTGTTTCCAGAGGAGACGTACCATCTTATGAATTCAGGGTTGACCAGATGAGTTTGGGGAGATCTGGAAAGGTAAATGCCAGTTGATGGCTTTCTTTTATTGCTGCATTCACATAAGTGGAGGGAGAACTTGGGATGGCCCAAAAAACAGGTCTATGAGAAGCACCTTTAGCTGCATCTGGATATCATCATCTGCTTTAAATCAAGTGATTTAAATGTTTGTTTTCAAGGAACAAGACAACAATCTTATTTAGAACACCGTCCATCTATTATGTTGCTATTCACACACATGATATTTTTGCCTGGAGGATTCTGAACTGCAACCGTCATTGTTTGGTAGCTCTGGGTAATCATGGGAAATAATGTCTGAGGTGGTTGTTGCACTTTCAAATGTCATGCCAACTCCTCCTCCAATTCATCTTCCTTCACCAGCTTGTGGTGGTTGGCAAGACCACCATTAAAACGCCACTTGTCACACCAGTTTTTAAGAGCTGGATATTCAAATGTTACATACTTGGACAATACTGTTTGTAGTTTGCTGTGAAAAAACCCACCTGTAACAAATATTATATTGTATATACGAACTAGCAGGAGGAAGCAGGTTTTGATCAAATTCATTGGCTTAGAAAAACCTACTGCACTAATGCTTTAAAAGTCCTACGAAATAAATATTGTTTCCTTGTTTTAATAATTAGTTGACATAAACATGCTTTGCTTTCATTTTTTAACATCCATCCCAGATATTTCTAATAACATTTTTTTTAATTCCAACTTATATGCCACCCTTCTCCGGTGACTCAGGGCAGCTTACAATTTCTTTAGCACAAATCAATGTGCTTAGCAATACCTTCATTCCTTGCATATACCTGCTTATTAGGGCTTTTGCCCCCCCTCCCCAGCGGCATTTTTACAAAGTCAGCTTATTGCCCCCAACAATCTGGGTCCTCAGTTTACCTACCTCGAAAGGTGGAAGGCTGAGTCAACCTTGAGCCTGGTGACATTCGAACCAGCACTAATTGCAGGCAGATAGAGCTAAGTGGAAACACTTTAGCAGTGCACTAGCTAAGTGCGCCACCGAGGCTCTTATTATCAGGGGATGCCTTATTTTGGGAGAAACAGGGTACTATGGGCTGATAACTCACAACATTCTGCACCTTTACCTTCTAGTGAAGATAAAATCCTTCTTAAAAAAGAAAATCATTACATTTGCCAATCTAAACCAACACATCACACTACAGTCAAGCAATGGTGATGTATACTGTCACTTTGTTCCCCTTCCTAAGCTAGATTTGCAGGAGCTGGACTGGTGGATGAATTTTACCCAAAGAAACTTTTCTTAAACCCAAATACAAAGGCGTTATATTCACTACGACTACAACCCTTCGTAGCCTCGGCGGCTAAACAAATTAAAGGGCTGCCACTAGCTTCCTTACCAAAGGAACCTTGGAAACAGTTTTCTCGAACAAACCCAGGGAAATCTTGTGTGTGTGTGTGTGTGTGTGTGTGATATTTAAAATATATTCGCGTATTATTGCAAATGGACCGGATAAATTATAATCCCTCTGCAGCCTTTTGTGTTGAAGCCTCTTTTCAGATATTGATAACCAATCCTAACACCTTCCTCAACTCCAGATGTGTTGGACTGCATTTCCCATAATGCCTAGCCGGCAGAGAAAATGGGACCCAGAGCTCCACTTCTGGAGGAGATGCTCCAGCCATCCACCATAGAGAGAATACACTGGAAGCGGAGGAAAGGAAGGGAAGCTTAGAATCCACCACCTGTTTCAGGCAGTGCCTTGCACTGGTTTTAATTTTTTTGATTCCATTTTCTCTCTTTTCCTGGGGCGGGGGTGGGGGGGATGGTGCTGGAGATGGTCA
>JANHFM010007200.1:3605-29812 GCA_032468115.1 Grayia smithii
ACAATTAATAATTAATTTAAAATTCCAAAAATTTAAAAATTTAACAGATAAAACATAATTAAAACATTTAAATTAAACCCCCCGTCAGTCATCTTTCAGTGGGAGATGCGAGCAAAGGGTTTTTTTGTCTTCTGGCCTGTGACCCAATCCAATCACATAGTGATAGACCTGTTTTGGTTTCTCCACACAGTCTACAGCCCTTCACATGTAGTCATGCAGATTTCTTGGCAATTTGGAATCAGTTTGCCACTGCCATCAGCAAGCAGGGTTGTCCAATTTTTCAGTCTAGTTTGCAGACTGCAATCCCTGGTGGTGTCATATCAAAGTAGGAACCTAGTCTAATGTGGGTCTATGACAATTCGCTGCAGCCAGCTCGCCATGACCAACCTACCACAGCCAATTTACCAGGATCAATTCACCATGGCCAACTTGCTGTGGGACAAGAGTAATATTAATATCAAAGAACTGGTGGAATAGAATAATTAAAGAAAGGATGCAAAAGGAGGGACAGAATGAAATGTGAATGGCAAAAATTAAAATAATTTTTATTTTAAATACATAGAATTGTTAAATTTTTCCACAACGAGTTGTCTTGCAGTGAGTTGGCTGTGGCGAGTTGGCCACAGTGTTTGCCATAGCAAGTTGGTTGTGGCAAATTGTCCCATTCCGATCTAATATTGCTTATGTTTCTTTTGAGATCAGCCATGGTCAGCTGTTGCCCTGCATGTTGCACCTAGAGGTTTTTGGGGTTTTTTGCTAGTTAGACAAGTTTAGTAAATACCCTTTTGTTGTCTGTTTGTTTAGAGGGTGAATATGTAAATGAAATTATTTATTAGGTTCAGATCCATAGATGATGGTGGTGAACAGGCACAAAGACCAGATTGGTCCATTTAGGAAAATGGTTCCTAAACTTTTTGTAATTGCTCTCCCCAATGAATACACCTCCTCTAAAAATTCAAACATCAAAACAACACAAATGAACAATGAAAACAATACAATGGAACCTTGGGAAAGGTGGCTTTATTAGGCTATTTCACCACAAAATAATTATGCATGAATGGTGAGGGTAGGGACTCTTACCTGAGGAAAAATGACAAATGGGCAGGAAGGCCAAATGAATGCAGACTCTGCTTCTGAAAAGCCTGGAACTTTGGCTGGTTGACTATGGCTTGATAAGTGCTATTTGTCTATTGAATGTTAAACCTTTCTGTAAGATACAAATACAGCCCCCTTCCCCTCTCCCAATTTAGTTATTCTTTTCTCATCTCCATTCACTTTTGCTCCCTATTTTATATTCCCCTTTGCAGGGCAGCTGCTCAGCTCCTCTCCATATTTCTGTCACTCATATTACAATAGTTTGTGTATACCAGATGGAGAAAAATGTGCAGATAAGAAATCAATTGTAATAACAGGGTACTTTAATTTTCAGGAAATCTATTTTAATTGGTAATGGTTTTTAAATTTTGGCCTGGCTGTACAGGCTTTTGGAATGGGATTTCTGGCAAGTATATGGGTAGACATTAAAAATGTGTCCTACACACACACACCTTTGTGAGGGAAGAAGCCTCTGGGATTGATTTTCTTTGTAGCTGGCAACCCAAAATTGACAAGAAGGGGAAGGTGGAATATCGCCCAGGATTTTTGTTTGCATTCTCTTGTCTGCTTTGAGGAGCTGGCTATCTTGAATTCAGGACTGTAATCCTTTCAGGTAACTAATATATCGTCTTGTGTCAAATGAGTGCATGTTGGTTGGCATAAATTGCATTTGGGACCCGATCTGAAGAGAATTCATTTCATGGTATAATATCCTGGTAAAATGAAGATTCAAATTCCCATTAGATGATGAAGAGACACAGAAACTCATCCCATGGGATGCAAGAATATCTTTTAAAACATGAAACTGGTGACCTATATTATTATTAAAAATAATGTCTGAATTATTAATATAGAAATATTAATTTCTGAAATAATGTGACAATGTCAGGATTTATTATTTATTGTCCATCCCCTGAAGTGCTTGGAGCAAATGAAAAGAGCAAACCTGCCCCTAGCATATTTTCCAACCATCTACAACACGCCTGCCAGTTGAAATCACAAGAAATAAGTCAATCGTTTAAATGTTGGAGCAACTTTTTTTTTTTTTTAATATAGCCATGACCCTCCTGCACAGCCAGGCTGGGAATCAGGGTTTGACCTTTCAGAATTGTGCTATTTATGGAGCAGCTGCTTTGCTTTCATGTCAGGATGCTTTCACCTAAGAAATCAGATGAAACTATGCTGTATTCCCTGTCTTTACCAAAGATAACCAGGCTGTATGCAATTATCTCTCACCCAGTTTTTCCCACTGGAAATGATGGCTACAGTTTAACTCTGCAAATGTTTCTTCTGCCATGTTTGAATTCACTGCTAAGAAATTTAGAATGTAAAGTGGACAAATGGACGGCTTCCCTCAGTTTGTTTTGGGTGAATCTTAAATAGCAATTAAAAGAACAAATGTGTTCCCAGTGTGGAAAGTAAATTCAAACAAACGTATGTGAACCAACACATACTGTAAGTTGCACAGCCATAATTAACATACCTGATTAGCTTGCCATATAATGGATAAATACAAGTGTCATCTACAATACTTCCAGCAAAGATATGCAGGGGGAGATCACAATACTATCACAAAAATATTAATCAATTTGAAGTTCTTTTATGTGGGAGGGAGGAAGGAAAAGATTTTAGTCTTCAAATTTTAGCTAACTTCATCTTCTTTACAAGGAATTGAAGATAGCTCAGACTGATGTGTATTGTCTTCCAAGTGCTTGTATTCATGATGCGATATGCTGGTGAAACTCTTCAAGCCACAGATAACTATTTCTTATGATCCTTGGGGGATAAATGACACTGCCAGAAGAGGTCTTTTATCAATTTCCAGAGGCTATGATTTTATAGGCATTAAGAAGATTGGGAGCAGATAGTCTTTTTGTGAATTCTTCCAGTTGAGGATCAAGGCGTAAAAAGAAAAACAGGATCTTGGATGTGAACAACTGGCTACATAGGTAGCATGGCTGACAAGAGTTTGGGTTCTATGACCATAGATGGGACTATTGGATCACAGACTTCTGATAAGATCAGGTTTCATCTCATGACGGACAAGGATGTATTCAATAGGCACCATATGGTGCTCATCATATGGGTGTTAAAGAACAGCAAAGAGGATGGCAGCAGCAAAGTTACATCCGTGGCCAACAACCACAGGAGAGAAAGGAAAAAGTGTATGACTGGAATGGGAGATAGAAATTGGCAGGAAACTACAAATGTGAATAGTTTGGTTGCATTACTATTGTATAATGTACATGGAACAATTTTTGAATGTACCTTGATTGGTCTAGAACAGTGGCGACATTGCTGCCAACATTGCTCCTTTGTTGCTGATTTGGTTACCAATCAGCTTTGGGCCAAAATAAAAGGGTTGAATACAACTTACAAAGCTTTAAATAGCATGGCAACAGGCTAGTTCAAGCACTTCCATGTCAGAATTCTCTTTCATTGAGCTTGTTGATTTATCTTTTTTTTGTTTTTGTGGCCAATGGGTTGGTTTATATTTGTATCTTGTTTCAACCCCAGTGTCTTTGGATTGAGGTGGGTTGTAAAATTATAAATGAATAGCTTATTGTAAACTATCCAGATAGAAAGCCAGAAGATATGGATAAAGCTTTTCTATGCCAGATGATCAAATTTTCAGAGATACATAATAGGGATGATATATTTCAGGTGGACTTAATATCTGCTAGAAATGTCTAACAAATTCCTGTCCTTTTTTTTTTTTGTAACAGCCTCATTGTGAAAACAAAGAACAGAGTTGGAGTTTGATGGCATCAAAAATTAAAAATAAATGTATGTATTCATGCATGTAACCAACAGGAAGGAAAGGAAACTTTGGAAGAATGTTTCATTGAAACATCAGTTTCGTGTATTGGATTAAAGAAAAGCAGATTTTGATAAACTCAGATGGGAGGTGGGTCAGACTCAATGGCTGGAGATCCTGAAAGAGAAGTGTCCAGAAAAGATGGAAAATCTCGAAAAATAAGCATGGAAAATGTAATCGTGCACAATTCCTACCAGAAGGAAAAGTGGAAGAACAGTGAGGTCACATAAGAGTTTCTTAACATAGGAAATTAGAAGATGGGCATGTAACCTAAGGAGGATATAAGGCAATTAAAAAAACAAACAAAAACAAACTACAGGGATTAAGCCAGAAAAGCTAAGATTGAATCTAAGCTAAACTTTTAAGAAATGCCACTGACAAAAGCAACAGACATTTTCAGGTACTCAGAAACAAAAGGCTGTAGATTTTTTGTAAGGTGAATGGGATGAACTGGAAGCAAGTGATAATGAGAAAGCAGAATATCTTATCTTACATTTTACATTAGTCTTCTCTCAGGAAACAAAATCCTAGCTGGCCATCAATGTGTCACTTGTGAAAGAAAGGAGCTTCAATTCTGAGTAGATGAAAAAAAATACTTCACTAATTTAAATTAGGGTCTCCAGGACCAGATGAATCTAACCCACCTTCCATCTGAGTTCATCAAGAAAGTAGTGTTGGAGATCTCAGGATAGCCAATTATCATATTTGAGAAGTCCAGGAAACCTGGAGAAATTCATCCCAATTGTGATCATAAGTCAAAGACTACCTGTATGAATAGGAGCACAGCATTCAAGTCACACGTCTCTTTTTTTCTCATCTTTAACCAGACCCAATTTAGAATACTAAGTCCAGGTCTGAGCACCACAGTATAAAAGGGCATGGACAAATTAGAAGGCCATGAAGATGGTGAAAGGGCTAAAACCAAATCCCCCCAAATGAAGGAGTTGCAGAAGAGATGCAATAGTACTGTTAGGGTTATATAAATGGTTATCATATAGAAGCAGGGGATTTATTCTCCTAACACTCTAGTGCAGGAGTGGGCAACAGTGGCACTTTTTAAGACCTGCAAACTTCAACTTCCAGAATTCCTGACTCAGCATGGCTATAGCACAGGAATTCTGGGAATTGAAATTCACGGGTCATAAAGGGGCCAGAATTGCCCACCCAGGCTCTAGTGGGAAGGGTAAGAACTAATGTGCTGGAACAACAGAGAATTAAGACATCTAGGAAGAATTTCTTGACACCAAGAGTGACCAACCAGTAGAACAGAATACCTAATGAATTATGCTATTATTATGCTGTTTACTGGAGCTATTCAAAGCCTAGACAGCCATCTGTTCAATAAGGTTTTTAGTATATCTAATAGCCTCTTATACAAGTAGTAATACCTAGTCACCCTTGACCCCATCCCCCAAGGAAAAGCCTCTTAATACTTGGATGGGAAGACATGCCAGGTTGCAGGACAATCTGAATGGTTGCAAAACATCTTGGAAGAAGATAAAGGCATATGAGCTCAATCTTGACTTTTACTTTTAGGGGCAACTCACAACCCTTACAAGATTGCACACTTGAGTCCTCCCAAACTGGCATTTTAAACTTTTACCTGCTGTGCTTCACCAGCTCTTAAGGCAACTTTGTGAGGTGTAGCATTTGTTTCCCATATGGCAAACTGAAGGAATTACACTTGTCAACAATTCTTGAAAATTTCATGACATCTTTTCTCTGCTCTGTTTACATTTTCTGTCCAGCTAGGTTGGGAGACAGTGGTGGATCCTGCTGGTTTAACAACCGGTTCGGTGATCACGCGCTTTGTGCGTGTATGCAATTTTACAAACGCTTACCTTCCGCATTACTGCATGGCAATCCGCTCTGCCACGCAAATCAGCTGAGAATATATATGTCAGTAAAGTGCAGGGGCGGCCCCACCTGATTGTTGGAGCAAACTGGTTTGCTCCCAGCTGATCCTTGGAGCTACCAGTTCACCTGAACCAGTCTGAACCGTTAGAATCCCACAGAATGAGCAACTGTTGTCTACTATTGCTAGTAGAGTCCTTTGACATATAAAGTAAATGAAACAATGGTGCAATGTTCTAAATGATGAAGCATGGGAAGGGGAGGGTGGAAAACATAACTAAGCAAATACTCATCCAGTGACTGCTTAATGCATGTTAAACACCAACTGTGCCTTAACATTTCTGGAAAACCTGCACAAACATACTTTTATGAAGCTGTTGGGATGTTCCAGCTTGTCCCCAAGTTCTATTGCATGATATAACTCTTAAGGATTCACATGTTTAAGCTATCAAGCAGTCACCTATTCAGGGTTAGAGGCCACTCATATGCCTTACTTTTAGTGGAAAAAGGCATTTCTCTAGCAGATCCTTCAGCAGGTATGAAGATGGCAGCTACCTCTGCAAATAGTTTGGCACATGAAAAGGGCTGAATGACACAATCACACCTGGAGTAAAAATCCTGCGAAAATCTATCACTAGTCGATATGAAAGAGGCCAGCAAACACAAACCTGGAATGATGTCATTCTTCCAATTTAGTAGTGCTTATTGCAAGTTATCTTTAAATGACCTGGCACACAACCTGGAAATGAGTATTTCTTTCTGGAGCATGTTGTCTTTTTTCCCTGTAGAATCCATTGTTCAACTCCAAACATTGAAAATTAAAACAATCGTTTTCTTCGGAGTGGGTCCATGTATGCTGTCATCTTTTAGACTGGATGAACAGTTTGCATCCTCTGCCTGGAAGCACCTGGAGCAATGAAGCTTTGTCCGCCTGTAGAGGTGGCCTGGGGTAAAGACGCTTCTTTTTGTTTCGTTATCTCAAAATAGTCGTTTCATGGAATTTAGTTCAAAACAAAAACCCAGCTTGTTCTGAAGTAGCAGCCGCGGCAGAATTGTCCAGATATACAAAGATATCCTTTGTTATGGCGATACTGAAAAGGTAGCCATTCAAAGGAGGACATTCAGAGACTTTTGTTAGCTCAATGCTTTCCCTCTTTAGAGAAGTGTAAGGGAGTGGGGCAAAAGAGAGCATACAAGCATGATTTCAAGTCAAAACCCACATAATTCACACAAACACAGCATTGCAGAATGATGGAGTGTCAGCACTCCCCCGGAAATATTAAGAGCTTAAGCATTACAATTTTTTTTTTAAAAAAAACATTAAAATATTCTGATGACACATGCTGCAGAATGTTAAAAACAGTTTTGAACTAGGTTCAATTCTTATACTGACTAAAAGTGAGTGTGTAAACAGATAGACTTTGACATATGGCTGATCATGTAACGACCAAAGTTACCATGCCCTTGGAAAAGTTGTTTCACAGCTTGTAAAGCATTTCCAGCCATCGTGAAATGTCGTGATGCCTCCCTGCGGCCACATGACCACATTTTGGGCGCTTGGCAACTGGTTCACATTTACCACCAGTTGCAGCATCCCATGGTCATGTGGCCACAATATGCAATATTTTTTTGCCAGTTTCTGTTATTTTTACATTGGGGAAAAAGTCAGGTCAGTCAGTGGTATGTTGACTTATGGTCACAATGGCTTGCGGCCAAAATTCTGGCCCCAATTATCATAAGTCGAGGACTAGCTGTATATCTTTAAGTAATAGTTAAGAAAGTACTCTTGGATTTTACATCCAATCCCTACAAAACATTCAAGAGATCATGTCTAAAAGCATTATTTTCTTGACATATTTACCGCAACACATGGGCAATTGAAAATGAGAAATTAAAATTACATGAGTGAAGGGGAAATTAGGGCAAATAAATAAAATCCCAGACTTCCTCTCTTCAGAAAGCCCTCCCTAAAAAGTTTCTCCTTAAATGAGAAAACTCTCCATGGTTGCTAGGGAAGCCTGACAATATGTGTGCTATTTTGGTCCTGCAAGAATCCATACGATTCTTAGCTGGCAATGAAGGGGGAGTTTTGCACTTGTTGCCATCACTTAATTTGATGGCATTTTTGTATCCAGCTATAATATACTCTTTCAACATGATGCAAAAGATTCTGGAGCACCTGAGCAATGAATAGTATCATAGATACTCTTTTGATTTTATTTCTCTATTAATAGAGAAATTTGCATTCAAATGTCTCAATTGGCTTTCAAAATATCTTATTTTTTCAAGCTCTAAATGCTATCTCATCTGGCTAGGATTAAACTAATGCTTTTCAACATTAGCAATCTTAAAATATATGGACTTCAACTCGCAGAACTCCCCAACTAACTTGAATTCTGGGAACTGAATTAATGTCTTAAAACTGATAAAGTTGAGAAACAATGATTTAAAGTCTCTGCTCAGAATATTTTGTTCTTTTTACTGATAATTTCTGGGAGCAGAGATGATTAGGCAGCTATTCTGAGATTAGTCTCAATCAACTCCCGATTACCTCATCAGAATATTGGCATTAACTAAACCTCACAATGCTGGGCTTCTGCTTCTGGACACCAGGTCAATAAGAGATGGAAAACTGGGCCTACAACGCTCCTAGCTGAAGACCAATGCACATCATGATTTGAAGGCTTTCATATTGGGAAATACATAGGGAGATCAGAAACTCTCCCACTCAAATGTTGGAAGAAACATATTTTCAATCCATGTATCCCCACCCAAAGTCAGTTTAGCAATTGCAATACTGAAGTTCTGTTAGGAATGTAATCAGCAAAACTTCATACAAGTGCTCCTTCCTAATTACCCTAACACAACAACAGATTAGAACAGAAAAACAAGAACCTACAGGCTCTACGTGCTCAGATAAAAATCTTCAGATAATTAAGATCTTACAGATGTAATAGAAATGCAATATCTGAATCTCATTGGTGATAGGGAACTGGGTGCAAATGAAACTGAGCTTTTGACAGCAATCATTGTGCTGGGCCTTAACAACTTTTACCATGGGGTTTCTTAATAGAAAAGGAGTCCAGATGAGACATATTAATGCTTAAAGGAACTTTGGTGGAAATCCAAAATCTCTACTCCCAGCAGAATAAGTACAAGGGAACCATCAAGAGCAGCAAGGCAGACTTACCACACTTCCAAGTTAACAAAGACTTACCATCCAAAATATTCCCTTTTTTTGTCACCATGATGTCTGGACAGAACATTCCAAAATTTCATACCAGATACATTTTAGAAAGTAAGTTATAATCTTGTAGAGTTCAAGTAAACCACCTTATGACAGAATCAAGGGAAATTGAGCTTCCTCTGTTACCAGGCAACCAGATCCAGGAGCAACCACGATCTTATCTATTTATTAGTCTGCAGTTAATTCCACCAAACTATCAAACTAGTAAAATAATGGCAAAATTATTTTATCATAAAAGGACTGGAATGTTTCCATATTCTTTGGGAGTGCATTTTGCTACACACTTTTAAGTTCTGAAAACATTAAAGGAATTGTTTAACAATTTTGTTTCCTTGTCTGCTTGTGCATCTAGGGGAGTCCGTATTCTCCCCAAGATGGAAACACAAGACAGAAAGAAGAGGCAGATTGCCATTTCCCATTCCTGCATTTAAATCTTGACATCTATCCAGCAGAAGCATCTCTTAAATTAGCAGAACTCAAATATAAAATTCTCTTTTCAGAAAACTGATAATCAAAGCCACAAAATCACAAGATTTTAGCAACCACAGTATGCCTACTGACTTTGTCTTTGTCTACACTGCAGTAAAACTGAGATTACAGGCCTGAAAAGTAGAGTCACTACAGCTGTATGATGTACAACATAAACATGCACATATTTTGCTTAAGGCTGTATTAGCCTGTTAGGGCCAGTCTGCCTCCCTGAAGCAAAACTGAATTCCAGTCCAATGCCCAGACTTGCTATAACTCTATTTGCCATTTCCCTTACTTTCAGACCGACTTTAATTTAGAGTCAGGCCTGCAGCTTTCTGTGTGTAATGTTCTATTGTTCTATTTAACATTAGTTAGCCTTACAACAGTGGGTACAGAACTTCGTACCCTTGACATTTTCAAGTGTACAATTCTGTTCTGGAGGAAAACAAATATTCACAGTATGAGTTCAGTGGCTGCTCTTACTGGCAGTTTTCCTCCTTTAAAGATCCATGATTATTTGGCAGGCTTGGCTGTGTAAAAGACCTGTGAAAGTCATTTCTGCAAGATCTGCTTGTTGTGAATCCACACATATGCATATGCTTTAACATTGGCAAGAGTCCTGTTATGATAAGCAGACAAAAGGCATCTGATGGCTTATATCTGTGACATGATGGAAATGATCTCACAGTGGTTTCTTCCAGTTGAAACCACCTGTCCCATAGTAGAGCATTGGCAGAGTCCAATGTTTCAGCCCAGGGGAACAACTTCCAGTGTAAACAGTATTTGTGTGTGAGAATGGTCCATTTCTTCCTTGAGCAAGATAATGAGGATCATGAGAAGAAGAACCATGAGGACAGAGAGTTATGTCACTGATAGCCATCCACAGCAGAACACAGTATCAAACTCTCCTAGAGTGTTTTCGATAAGAGTTTTGTCTGGTGGACGGGAACAGTGCTAAGATGTCTGCACAAAAGGAGCCCATAAAAGAATCTGCCCCCCAAACTATCACAGCACAAAAAACAGAATAAGCACCACCACAAGGATAACAAGGAGGATGATAATTGCACACCACTGTCTTCGATCTGCCAGAAAAAACAAAATCAAGAAGAAGAGAAATTAGCTGTATACTTTCCAGAGGATTCTTTTCACTGAGAACAATGCTAGAATTAAGTTTGGGGGAGGGGGGGAGGGGAGAGACAGCAATAAGAAAAGCCATGGTGTTAAGGGAGACCTTTTGCAGAACAATTCCCTTAGATATTGGGACACAGCAATCAATATGGTATGCACCATAAAAAACTCATTCTTTGATATATCAGTTCCCTGAATCAATGGCAGCATATTACTTTTTACTAGCATTTTTATTAATTGTACTTTGTTTATTACACATTTTATATGGCCACCCATCTCAGAGATGCAACTGGGCAGCTGTCAACACATTAAAAACAATAAAAAACATTATCAACAAAACCTAGAAACTTATAATGGATATCAAGAATAAATCTAAAGCCAGTAGGCAAGGCTTGGGCCACCTAAACCTAGGACCCCCTATGCTCTGAAGGACATACAGGTCTTCAATGCTCGCCAAAAGTGTCAGATGCCAAATTAATCTCTTTTTTATTATTTTAATTTTCTATCTTCTGACTTTAAAGTTGCACTTTTGTTTTCTCAAACAGTGCACTTAGCAGGTATGAAACAAGTGGTTTGAGACACTACTGATGTAGAGGCTATAACTGCTGAAGGCTGTATTGCCTTTCATGATGGAAAAAATGACATTTTGTTATATTTTTGTTAGATTTGGGGCTACTTACCACTAGTCATATGGGATACTTTTGCAAGTTTCTTCATAACATTATCTAGTCGGGACTGGGTGCTGTCCACCTCATGAGAGAAGTCGTCCAACATGCTGCAAGCACAGGGACAGGGTAATGATTATGCTCTGGACGATTGTTGTTTCTTCACTAGCATTTTATAGCATCGCCTAACACTGTTCCTGTGTTCATTACTGATATAGTGGCATAAACATGAACTGACTCTAAGAAGACTGAGGTCCCTATGATGCAATGACCTATGCATTGAAATTTCACATAAGAAAGTTAGGCAAGGGTTTGTTACAAAAAGTTTTACCTAATAGAGAAGCAGATATAATTTGGAAGAGTCTTGGAGTCTACTTCCTCATGAGACTTGATTGTAGCTATCATTTCTTTTCTCTTTCAGTTATTACCTTGCCCACAATTTTCCCTTCTTCATTTATCTCTCTCACACAAAACTCATATAATATTTCACTTATATATAAATTTTCTTATATCACAGTCTTCCAAATCAATTATTACAAAGAGGCCCAACTAGAAGTTACATAAGACATTTATTATTGTGTCCTAACAGTATTAGTAATGGTAAGGATTTCAGCCTTCTTCATTACTGTGGTGTGTTCAAAAATATTTTGTCTTCTGATGAATAAAAAAGCAACAGGGTAGAGATAATTTCAAGTGGGAAATAATTTCTTAGTTCATACTGGCATCTTCCTAGCCCATAATTATTTTTGTTTTCTAAAAATTCTTTATATACTTAATATCTAATTAAGGAAAATAACTGATATTATAAAAATACAAATTGAGTAGTAGTATATATGTTTGTTTTCAAACATTATTTTTTCAGATGAAATAGAAAAGCAGCAATCTTGTTTTTTAAGCTTAAAGTTAATTGGACAGAATTGGGAGAATCGTAATAATGAACTACTGAAACCCTTTCAGAAGCAAACAAGCTGATTGCCTGAGTGTATTTGTGAGAAACAGTATCTCTAAAAATAAAATAATTTATCATTCTAAATGGAAGATTCTATTAGTAAATTCCCTCCTTTGTCTGAATTACTACTTTTCTATCAATGTCTACCACATTGAATGAATAGTTTCTTTTGAGTTCCATTTGTTCATTCCAAAATGTGTTTTAATGCTGAAAGTTAAGTCAAAACGACTTTACTTTTATGTTTTGGTTTGTACAGATGAAGATGCATGCTGCTGATTCCATTTCATAAACCCACAAAGTAAATGAGACTAAATACTTAGCATTTCCAGGAAATGCCAAATAATTTGTAGCATTCAGTTCTACATAAGGAAGCTAACCATTTCTGAGGCAATTTTTTTAGCTCAAACTCCATTTCACACCATTCAACCATTGCTGAACCAAGCCAAGCTAAGTTAGGCCAAGTATTTTTGCTGCTGAATGAGAAAATAATATTTATAAATTGCAGCAAAGATACTATCATGCACATATTCAATAACTTTCTTTCTGACTCTCACACATCCGAGGGATGATAGTTTATGAAGAAGTCAATACAGTAGTGGGATTTAGCTGCCAAGAGGGCTGCTAATAATAAATTTATATTATGCACAAATAGATTCAATTTGCTTAATACTCACACGGCTTGTTCATCTAATTCCCCTCCAATGCGTTGGGACATATTCTTTAGTACTCCAATACTGCCAGAGACCAGCTCCAGCTGTTCATCCTGCTGATCAATGATTAACTGGAACAAGAATAGAGTTGGATGATGGGACAAGAAGAGATGAAAGAGTTATGTAGTTCAAATTATGCATTGAAAAGGTCATTGGCTACAAACTGCAAAATGCTTTGGCTTCTTGAGCATCCAGATACTGCCTTGAAGAAAAAGTTCATCTTGCCATTAAAATGATTGAAGAGGGGAAACAAAAGTGATACTTAAATCCCCCCTCTGAATCTCTTTTTTTTCCTAAAGAAAAAAAAATCCCGTACGTGCCTGCCCAGATCTGAAAAGGAAAACTGATTTCCTTCAACCATGATTTGTCTAGTTAGACTCTCAATAATACTTTTTAATTTAAATGGGTGTGAGTTATTCATGAACTGGAGAATGACATGCCAACATTCAGAGAAGGGTCTTCCTTGACTCAAAGCCTGGTTCATGGGTATCTTTAAGCCTGATAATGTGTATCTATGTGTGGGAAAGGAGCATCCTGATTTCTGTGTCTTCGTACAAAGTAGAAAAGGTTCATTCATACTTGCTATCGGTACCAAATACACATGTCTCCCTGGATTTCCCTTGTTCTTCATTTGGATACTGTGTCAGGTTGTGTATGTGGGATGAGTATACAATTGGCCACTCCCAGACACTCTTTGAGAAAGAAATGCTTTTATCACCTTGGAGGCATGATGCTCACTGTCGCCTCCTGACTCCCTCAATCTGAAATACAAATGTGAATGTATCCTGAGGTTGCATATGAATCTCACCTATTATATTAAGTCTGTGAGATTTGTGGGTGAAAGCCTCATCTAGAAATCCCATTCTATAAGTGGCTAGTTGGAATCTTTGCACAGACAGACAGATCCAGACTACCTGCTGCTGTGCTTGCTGATCTTCAATGAAGTGTGAATTTGCAGACTGCAGTTCTTGATCCAAGCGGCTGTATTTATCCGCCCCAGAGCTCCAGCTGTGAGTTCTACTTTCTCCCAGAAGCACCTGCATAGGAAATACATGGTCAGTTATTGCATGATGTTGAAATTGAACTCTTCCAAGATGTAGATGCTGTTTTGTCATCTCAGGATTTTATTTTAGATGGGCTGGTACTTGCTTGAAGCAGATGATGTGATATTTGAGGGTTCTCCTGAATTCACACCTACTGCTGGATTTGCAGGAAGAGACTAAGATGAGGGGATCTCTGCTCAGCTTTAACTGATGCACTGGTTGAAGTCCAATCTTGAGTGGGAGGTCTTAGTGACAGTAATTCAAGCTCTCACCACCTCTAGGTTATACTGCAACATGCTTTAATGGGGATGCTTTTTAATAGTATCTATAATCTGTAACTAGTGCAAAAGATAGTAGCTCATACTGACAAGAGAGAGTAATACCTACTACAGCTGCACAACAGAAACTTTGCTAGCTTTCAATTGTCTTGGTACAATTCAAAGTGCTGCTTTTAACAATATGAAGCATTAACATAAAACATAAGTTGCCTCTCTGGTATCTATAGGAGTTTCTCCTTCAAGAAATATCATCCACATATTCCAAGAAGGGATTTTTAACATTCTCCCCATCTAAGAACAGAAGAGAAACAGAAACAGTGTTTCTCTGTGCAGCCCCTTTCCTTTGGGGCTGCACAGTCTTCCAGAAAAGACTTAATTGGCACCCACTAAACAGCATTGCTTAACAGAAATTTTGGCTTATGACTATCAGCATCAGGTATCAGTGGGGAGTGCTGTTTGCTGGTTTACTGACACTTTTTAGTCATTCTCAATTGTGTGGTTGTTGTTTTTTTACTGTTGTTTTCCATTCAGTCTCTACTAAGAGGGATGGACTATTAATACTGTAAACAAACAAACAAACCCACTCTACTGTTCATTAGTTTTGATTGTATGTTTTTAATTCAGAAACCTCCAGAATGTATACTTGATTATAGTAGCATGCAACAACTGTAAAGCAAATGGACAAATACAACATATAAACCTCATGACTCAGACTGATCTCATCACATTTCCAAAATCAGATTTCTAAGACTCAGAAATTTTCTATTTTCAATGCGGCTGCTTCAGCTCAGTTTTCAAGCAGGTTATTAAGAAACAATCTACTTCTTCCTATATAAAAGGAACAGTGGCAACAGAAAAAAATGTACTAGTTTGAAACTAAGTAGTTAAAAGAGAGGCTGAACTATAGTGATGACAAATGACCAAGAAGAAACTTTTGCTTATTTTAAACTACGTTTAGATCTTAACGTTGCTCTTTCACAGCGATGTCAGACCCAGAACAATGTGAACCTGCAAGATTTAGCTATTAATTTTCAGAAAAGCTTATATCTGCACAGTTTAACATGTACAGGCAATACTTAAGAATAATAATCAGTTTTTATAGCTTTAAAGGGCACATACTTTTGTGTGTAGTTCAAGAGTGTTCATTTGAAATCCAATCAGTCTTGAGCTCTTAACACGTCCAGGAGAGGCTCAGGGAACTGACTGGCATCTCTATCCCATAGCAAGACAAAGATGCTGCTGCCCCACACAAACTCATTTTCCACCAAAGCTGTGTCTGTATTTGAAAATTCATGTTCCTATCTTCAGCATCCCAACATTCACTTCCTGGTGGATTATCAATGTGACCATAACAATAATTCCGTCCTTTTCATTAATTTAGGGGGAAAGCATGAACCAAGTCCAGTATGCTTCCGGAACTAAGGGAACTTCCCTTTTAGGTGAGTGGCTAATGTTATAACTAAACACCTAATACTCCAGTCACAACTAACGAAGTTGGCATCCAAGATACAAGGTAATCCGTATCAATACTAACCTGCCTGTTTTTCTTTTCAGCCAGTGCTTGAACAGAAGTATTTGACATTTGATCCTTCATATCCTATTGGTTATTTAAAAAAAAAAAAAAAGTTAGCATAATTGACTGATATGGGAGTTTATTTGTCATAAAATAATTTATATAACCCAACTCCATTGTCTTTTTCTTGGTTTGTTTTCTTTGGGAATGTTTCAGTAACAAAAAGCCTTTTAAGGGCCGCAAAGCTGATATTCATTTGCATATTTATTTCAGGAGTAAGACTAAATATAAACCACTTGAAAAGGAAATGGTGATGCAATCCCACTATTTTGCCAAGAAAACCAAATGGACATTCATGAACTGGACAGTGTCAACGTATTGGAAGATGGGCCTTTTAGCTAGGAAATTCTTTTAACAAGCACTGCAGAACAGCGGAGGACAAGTACAAGGAGCGCCAGTGTTTATGATGTGGCTGGATTAAAGCTGAAACAATGCCAAGTTGCTGATGGGTGGCAAGAGGAAAAAAAAAGTTTGATTCTGCAAAGATATGTATATCACTGGTTTATGGAACTCTGCCAAATTTATAGTCAAACTAAACTTGATACTGTCAGAGCACAGTTAGGGTTGAATGTTAACAATGTAGGAATTGGCAACTTGAAATGTACTGCACATCAGTGTCAAATCCTTGGTAAATAAAAAGAAACCATAGAACAGAAGGAGTAGCCAATTAGCTATCACTATTAGCAAAAGGAAATGAAACATAGTACCCAAATACAACTTCCCAAATGACAGAATAATCTCAATTTGAATCCATGGCAAGCTAATCAATATTATAATTCTAAATTTATGTTCCCTCCACAGATGCAAAGGAAATGTAAGTTCAACAGTTTTATATGTCTGGCAACATCTTGATGAAAATAAACCACTAAAAAGAGACATCATACCGGTAGTAGTTATAGGAGACTAAAATGCTGAAGTTGGAAATGAAGTAACATGAAATAATGGGAAATTTTGGGAAAATTTGGCCTTGGTGTACAAAACAGAATAAAAAGCTAAAGATAAAATTCATAGAAAAGAGGTAATACAAATATACAGAAAAATTCTACAAAAGGAACCTTGAAATTGATATGTCTAAAGGTTTGATCATGGAACTAGAGCCAGACATTCTTGTCAGTAAAATTAAATGAACTCTAAAGACTATTTCTCATGCTAAAGCTGTAGCCAGTCAATATATAAGCAGAACTGTTCAACATCTTACAACATGATAAAGATACAGATAAAATATTACAAACAATTAGTAGTCCTTGACTTATAACTGGTTGCTTAGTGATTGATCAAAGTTATGGATTTTCCAAAAGGTTCTTATGATCCAGTTCCAAAATTCCAACATGCTGCCACCATCAGGTCACTGCATTTGGGACACTTGGAAACTTGCCTGCATTTATAGCCATTTGCAGTGTCACACAACAATAGTTTACAACATTCAGTAACTGTTACAAAAACAGTTGAGCCAGGAAAACAAGGAACTAACGAACAGGAACTCAATACCCCCCCTTTGACTCTCTTTAATTTAAAGGGAAAAAAGGGGAAACACTCTCAGGCTTTCAGGATTCTGTTATTATGGCTTAAATCAATAAAGTAAAATAGTAGTATTTCTTGTGGTATCTCTATCCTGACATGGCTTCTTAAAGACCTCATAGCCAGGTTAAAAAAAGGCTGACAAAAAGCAAGCTGGCCAGTTATTATCACTGATACATTTTGTTGACAAGAACTCAAAGAGCAATCGCTATTAAAAACAATGTTCACGATGACATAAAGAGTTAGAAATGACTAACAAGTTAGCAAACCACCACAAATATGGGAACCCAGAAATAAAATACTTAAAAAAAATACTTAAAGCAGGCATCTTGAGAACTACTGTAATGCCACAATCTGGAGACCTAAATGTGCTCCAAAATATCCATAACTGGTATAAAGGCATTTTGCATTTGGTATTTTCATGAATTCTGACTTATAGTTTTGAGGGAAGTGATGGATTACCATTGTAGAAAATTAATTTTCTACAATTCTATTTTAATACAACAAAATCCTCTGTTCTATTAAATATTGTAAGGTATTTTTATGACTGCCCTCAGAAACATTGCATTGCACGACCAGAATTATGTTTTTGTTCATGAACAGCAATTTTGAGAGATATCTTCATTTTCCGTTTAATTTCATGGTGAATTAGAAACTGTTTATGCTCTAATAGGTAGAACTTCTTTTGCGCTATATCATAGTGTTGCCTCCTCAAGAAACTCAAGCGTCTTACCCTGACCACTTGCCGAGTGCTTGTGATGAAGGCTTTTCTCACACCTAGTTCTGTGGCATCAAGGTTAAATTTCCGAGGATTTGCTTCAACAATGCGTTGAGAATAATCAGTTAAGGGATTTCATTTCAAATACAATTTTACTTATATATTCTCATGAAACCTTTAAAAATTAATAGTGCACAAGGAAAAAACAAAGAAAGAAAAAAAGAATACAAGGAAAAACTATTCTATCAGCATTTTTCGAACTGCTATGCTCTTATGACTTGCTTTGTTTCCTGTTTTGTGAGATCCCGGGCTAAAACCATTATCAACAACGCTACAGAATTCAACTCTGATTGTCTTTTGCTGGCTAAGTGCTTCTTAGAGATACAATATTAAATGCATCTTCCTCTAACAATGTTCCATTTGTGACTACAGACTCTGTAAAGGAAAGCAAACATGTATATAACAACTTTATACCCTGTAAATGTACAAAGCTGTCCATTTATAGAATGTATGTCTTATACTTTTATAAAAGACAGTAGTTATATATTTCTGGTTCAATAACTGCTCCACAATAAGTTGTGTGAGAACTTTTATTTATTATTCATATAATATTTATATTAATAAATATTATACATTAATAAATATTATATTTATTAATTTTATGGCAAAACCATTTGGTTGCTTGCCTAGATACTATGTGAATTTATTTAACTATTCATCCCAAGAACAAAAAGGATATTAATTGTTTCATCTAAATCTTCAAGATCCCACTCAATACTCCTTAAATTGTTCCTTAGCTCATTTGTAGTCCAGTCGATTTCTTCTCTTGTAGCTGTTGATGGATCTTGTAGTAGTTCTGTCCATCTCTGGAACAGCCCCTGAGCAGTATTCACTGCCTTCTGAACTTCCCTGGAAGTGAAAGAGGGAGAAAAATCCTTATGAGTATTCACATAGAAGGTATCATCATATAAACTATAAATATCATTATGGGACTATATGTCTCCACTAAAACTTCACTTTATAGACTACTGTATCACTCAAAAACCCTCATCATTCAGCCTGAAAGTGAAATGCATGCATATAGCCATTTGTCATATACATAATATACATGGGACTTACAGTACCTCATCTATATAATTGTGCATTTCTAGGTTCAATTTGTATGTATTTTTTCCTATGTATGAAGGGTGAGATTAAATCATAGCTAAGAATCACAGAGGACTAATATTTTACTCTTCTATCTCTCTACTAGACAAAAGATAGTGCTGAGTGGATACAAATTATCCCCATGATCTTTTTGGTAGAGGGAAATGATTTGAAGAATTTATCATTCACTATTTTAAACTCCTATAATGCTACTGAAGTTTCTAAAGCGGCTTTAAAAATGTTGTTTGAAAACCAGATTGGTAGTAACTTAAATATCTGTTGCAAGGAAGGGATGGGGTGGAGCGCTTAGGAATGCATTGATATCAGGTAGGCTAGGATATGGCAGCCCAAGGAGCACACTGAATATTTCTGATTGCAAATAACATGTTGGTGATTATACTGATCACTGACAGTAATAAAGATTGATTTGACATGTTGGTGATTCAATACTGTAAGGGCCAATTAAAAAAAAAATTGTGTCAGAAAATTCAAATGGTGCACAGTGTTTTATACAGTTAAATCAGACTATACACTGTTAACTTTCCATAACACAACAGCTGAAGCATCAAATCTGGATTTAGGAGGCATAGAAAGGGAAAGGGGCACTTCAGAGGACACTCTAGCTGTATCCATTCCTCTCTATGATGAATTTCCCATTCATCTCCTTTCTTTTCTTATTTATCTTTAAATTTACAAAAACAAACATTAAAATACGAAATAACATAAAGGATAAAGAAAGGGAGGAGAGTAACCGGACAGGTTAAAAAGTGACCAAAAAAAATCAAATATATAACAAAAGTGACTTCCAACCTATTTTAATTCACAGATAATATATTCAGCAACTGTAATTTAAACAAATAATCAATATTTAAACTGTGTTAAATACTAATAAACACTCTAAAAGATCAATTTTCACATCATATCCTCTTAATTTTAATCTAATGCATAATAAATATGAATAACCATATATTTTTTTAAAAAACACGTCCATCTAGTCAAATCAGATCTAATCCTCAAACCCCAAAGTCCAAAGATGATTTTTCTCTTCATTTTGTATGAAATCTAACAGTGGTCTCCCAGTAACAAGCAATTTAGTCAGGTTATTGTTTCTAAGGAAAGCAGTCAATTTTGCCATCTCATCTACCTCCAGCATTTAATGATATCTATTAAGTGTTCACTTATTGAAAAATATTCAACTGAGTCTGTCTTAAACTTTTGAGGTATCTTTCAAAAAAATATCCAGCTCAGTTCTGCAACTAATGTTTCATTTTCATTTATCTTCTAAGTAATGGTTTATCTAAAGAAGCAAAACTTTACATGGTGAAAATTCCCAGTGCTCATTTTATTGTATAAGATTTTGTTGAACATTTTTGTATAAGATTTCACTGAACACCATTAAAAAGTTAAATATGTCTTCTACTTTTTCAGTAGCCATCAGTGTGTTGGAAGGGTCTCATAGAAGTCCTTTCTTAGAAATAATGCCACAATCTAGAGAGGAATGCCAAGAAAGGACTTGGTCACATTAATTCAATCCTATGGAAGAAATTCTGAGAACACACAAGACCCAAGAGGGGTCTCATTACTTGGCACTGTTAAATTCTCTCAGTCTCTTGGTTGCAGGAAAAAGTAAGTAACAGTAAAGGATAGTCTTTCCCACCCACATCAACAAAATAGACTTTTCTCATCTCTCCCCCACCCGTTCTTTGTCTTTGACTAGAGAGACCTTGGTAACAAATTAGAAAAAAGGCTTCTTCAAACAGTTTATAACGCAGGGTCTTTAGTTCCACAAGGACTCATTCATAATTAGCAAAATGTTCAGAGAATGCCACTTACACAGTAGTCTATGGCTGTTATGCACATACTGTAATGAATTCAGCATGTGAAATAAGTAAACAAAATACAGTATCTTTTAGTAACAAAATGATAGTGCATTCAGTATGGGACAATAATAGAATTTCACAACCAATTTATAACTTGCACAAAAGACAGCTGAACATACAACAAAACACTAATTACTATATTTTATGCACCATAAAAAGTTCCAGCTGAAAAAATATTATTCTATTAAAAATCAATACATCATTTCAAAATATGGACAGAGAAAGTAGTATTGGCTAAATTAAATTTGAAGAAGCAATAAAACATGTTAACTGTATATTTATATTATGGCATTATTTTAATTTCAAAGAACATACAGCATGTTAGCTATATGTCAAGCACATCCTCTATTTCAGTCCAAAAGCTGCTTTATTTCATGAGAGGGCAGATTGTGGTGCTTAGAAGACACATGACGATCATGCTACCAAATATTATTATTTCTCTTAATATATTCTTGCACATAAGCTTTTGATTAGCTTTCCCTCAACCTAATGTCTTTCAGATGTGTTAGATTATAACGTTTATTATTTGCAACCAACACCCTGATGTTGTCTGGGGATGGTGAAGGCTGCTATCCAACACATCTGGAGAGGATCAGGTCAAGAAAGCTTAATATAGTAACAGAAAATAGAAATATTTGAAAGGTGGATTAAAACTGAACAATATGCAATCTTCCTGCTTATCCACGTGTGCACATATTGTACTCTCTATTTAATGCATTCTAAATGTACCTATATTTCTTTCTTACAGTAGCTTGTATGAATGCTTCAGCTATAACAGCATTCTAAGGCAAAAATACTTAGATGTATATTTAAATACATATGCTTTAAAGTTGTTTATGTACATACTATCAAAAATGATCAGGGTATAAATGTATTATGCTGGGCAAATAGAAAGCTCATAACCCTGGCCTAATGACAATATTGTAGCACAATGATCAGTAATGATGAACAGAAGCCAAACAATGTTGTAGGATGAGAACAAGAGACATAGTGGAATGATGACACAGAGAGAGGAGCATGATTTTCTTTCTGGGAGTTAAGGGAGATTTGGGAGGTGGTGCATTGGTTATTTTTAATTCTCTCAAATCAATTTGTACATTATATTTGTATACATTACACATCAAAATGTTATGAAATCATTCTTTGATATTTGACATCCTTACTAGGAAAAGGCTGAGTGGTACAAAATAGGCAGCGAGAGGGCATATTAAGTCCTGGTATCACCCTATTCCATAGTGTGGCGTTCTGAAATATTGTCTCCAGATATAGAATTGCCATTTAACTATTATCTCCAGTAGATATTTGCTAAACCTTTCTTGCATACACACAACCCTTTCTTTAGGAAAATAAACTGCTGTATCAAACTGAATAAAATAACTCGGTATGTCCTGGATCAACTATTGAGAGAACTCACCCACTTAAGGTTTTTTCCCCTAGTTTCCACCATTCCATTTCCTTGTTTAAATCTCGCATTAAGATAGTACCTGTACACACCTCCACGCTTCATAGTGCAGACTAACCGATCAAGGAAAACAGAGCCAACCACTTTCCCTCCCCTCCAGCTCCCTTTAGGGTTTCAACTACCAGTGCTGCAGACAGGTTTGTGCCTGTTAACTTTATCGAGGTGTTGCCAGAGAGGCATGGGAAGTTGGCTTAGACAGGACCAAAGATTTGCTTCTGCTAGGGAGCTAGGGATCCACCGAAAAGGAAGCGACACCTTGCAACCCGCCTGTGCCGTTTTTTACACTTCCCCCACCCCTTTTAACTAGCCGCCCATTACACCGCAACAATGTTACAAGACATGGAAGCGGGAAAACCCAGCACACAGCAGGGAAGGTTATCCTGTTCACGAACGAGCAGGGCGGGGAAGAAGGGAAACCCTCCGAGAAATAAAGACAATGGGTTCAGGTCCAGAAGTGGCACCATTTCAAAGAGGAGGACCGATCTTTCTTCTAGACTAAGACGCAGGGCAGAGACGATCTCCCGGAGGACTAGGCCGGGAATACCACCCACACCCAGGCAAGGCCTCCTCTTCCTCTTCCTCCGCCACCTCCTCCTTGCGGGCTGTCCACCCACCCTTTCACCACAAAGAAGGGGTCCTCCATGGACATGACGCCTGGCGCCCGTCGCCGTGCGGGCTTGGCTCCAAGTTGGTCTCCCGCGCCGTGCCGAGAGCTTCCCAGGCTTCCGAGGCTTGCAAACCTCCGCTCGCCCCCTTTCCCCCTGCAGGCTGGAGGAGCAGCAGCAGCAGCAGCAGCAGCAACAACGCCCCTCCGACCCGCTCGCTCTTCTTTCCACTCAGTGGGTTTCAGCGCCCTTGACCGAAGGCTCCCCCCGTTCACGTGAGAAGGGAACAGCGACACTCCCCATTGGAGCAGAAGGACGTCCACCTCGCCCCACGTGACGAGGTAACACGGGAGGCCCCGCCTTCCTGTCTGAGCGTGCCGTCAAATCAAATACGCCGGGAAGGGAGGGGCTTTCTCAAACATTTAGGGGAAGAGGGTATTTGTTTTAATCTCAGAGTTTCTGTGGCATGTAGGCAGGCAGGCAGGCAGGCAGGCAGGCAGGCAGGCTTTTAAAAGTTCTCTTTCCAAAATTTTTTTTACATGCCCATTTTACATGATGATGATGATAATAATAATAATAATACATCAAACATCCAGATCTGCCTATCCCAGGTCCTTGGTAAGGATGCAGTAGGTAGACAAAAATGCGAAATCCAGTCTGAACATCTGGTTGACTGTGCAATGATCAATCATCATCATCATCACACTGTAAGCCAGATGTTCAGACTGAGTTTGGCATTTTTGTCTACTTATCGCAGGGGTCGGCAACCTTAAACACTCAAAGAGCCACAAAGGTCCTAATCGGAAGCCCCCCCCCTTTAATTCTGGAGCCAACCATCATAGAGTCTCCTAGCGTGGCGTCCTTTTTCCTCTACCTGCTCTAACTGAAAGCCCTATCAATTGGGGAGCCGACCAGCGACAGGGAACTGCAGCAGAGGGATGAAAAAGCCACATGCAGCACCAGAGCCACAGGTTGCTGACCCCTGACCTATCGAGTCCTTACCAAGGACCTGGGATAGACAGATCTGGATATTTGAGGGTGTTACAGATATTGTTGCAGGATGGAAGCTGTTCCAAAGAAAGCCACCTTCTGCAATTGACTGATGTCGAATTTGACAATGCTGGTGTTCAAGTGATGTTCCAGTTGTTATGGGAATGCACCCAAGGTGCCTATTGGTATTACTGTTGCTTGCCTTTGTCAGTCATTCTGTTTCTAGTTGTAGATCTTCGTATTTTCTTATCCAGTTCTTTCTCTTCTATTCTGCTATCTCCAGGCACTGCCACATCCACTATCCAGACTTTGTCTTTCTTATCGACAACTGTTGTTGTTGTTGCTATTTATTGCATTAATATCTCACTTTTTCTCCTACGTTTAATAAAACATTTCTTCCAGTTTTATGGTCAGGAGGACAACATCCCTGTATGGACAAAGACAGAATCACGTAGTGAGTTTCCATGACTACATTTGAGCTTGAATCTGGGTTTCCTTTAACCTAGCCTAACAATTTATCTAGCCAAATACAAAACTGCTGTATCTCAAAAGGGAAAGGTAATTGTCAAGCACTGGGATAAGGCTACAATACTGTACTTGCAAAATTCTGGAGTATTAGTTGACAGCAGGGACTTAAAAGTGTTTCTTTTCGTATCTGTTGCCCAAATATGGTATCTACAGTATATAGACATTTTAATCTCTTTTTAGATTATTTTTTGGGAGGGGGCGTTCTTGCAAGTTTTATTCTTTATACTATAATGTCTCTCTTTTCTGATACATAAAGCCATGGTATATTTAAGCATGGTTTATTGAATGAATCACAATCAGCTGATTCATACAATTAAACAAACCTTGCTTTACAAACTACAATGGCACAACACACTTCAACACATTTTGACTTAAAATATTATGCAAACTTAGCCAATATGAGCCACAGTGGTTCAGTGGTTAGAATGCAGTACTGCCGGCTACTTCCGCTGTCTACTGGCTACTGGGAATCTGATTTGGTCTGTGCTGCCGAGACGCTTCTCTATGACATCAGCAAGCCAGAATGTTCCTATTGGCCAGATGCTGGGCACACTATTCAAAAGGCGTTGAGAGGCGACCGCTCTCAACGCCGACTTTAATTGTGTTTTGGCTTCAAGCGGCCTCGGTTAGTAAACGACTACTCTATTTTGTATAGTGTGTGGTCTTTATTTCAATTTCCCTCACGGACCGATTCGAGCCGACAGAAAGTCGGCGTTCCCTCTTGTCGTACAGCAATGTCTGACGACCAACAATTTGCTGATGTTGAATCTGCGGAGGAGCCGGGCGGTGTGACTGATGCTGGCGAAACAAGCGGCAACGAACTGGAACGAGGCGCTGAAGGTGGAATACAGGTGGATGTCCGGCCAAAGGAGAAACCGATTTTGCGCAGAAAAAGTCAAAAGGCCCGAGCGGAGCTCAGTCATGGAGACGACCGCGGC
Source organism: Grayia smithii (assembly GCA_032468115.1). Taxonomy (NCBI): domain Eukaryota; kingdom Metazoa; phylum Chordata; class Lepidosauria; order Squamata; family Grayiidae; genus Grayia; species Grayia smithii. The sequence continues at coordinate 29,222 of JANHFM010007200.1, forward strand.
AAGGAGCGTGAGTGGTGGTGGTCGAGCCCTGGCAAAATAGGGAGACCAGAAGGGTCGTGGGGTGTGCGCGGGCCATGGAAAGAACAACGGTGGGTTCCCGCGAAGGAGGGGGAGTGGTCTTGTTCCATCCTACCAGGGGACGTTACGCTAGACATTCTGAGGGAGAGGTTTGATGAGATGGGGGTGGGGGATACCATGGGTTATCACCTGGTTTTCCCTCCAAGACGTAATCCCACCCCTAGAGGGCAGGACAGCGATTTAACAGTAGGGGATATTTTATATCCCACGGAGCAAGGACGCCAGAGTCCTTCTGACTCACAAGACTCGGATAGACATGGAGGCCAATCCCTGGGGGGATTTCCCAGGCCTGACAGGAGAGGGGTGGAGGACTCTCAAGGGATTAGACCACCAAGTGGCCCCGGGATGCCTCCTCAGCTGTTGTGGGGGCCTCCCCCTCTGCAAGCTGTATTTGATGGTAACCCAGATAGGCTGGCACTCTTCATAAGCCAGATTCTGAATTATGTGGACTTATATGGACATCTGTACCCATCACAATGGGCATTGGTAGTAGCCGTAACGGGTGTTTTAACT
>JANHFM010007200.1:38070-48893 GCA_032468115.1 Grayia smithii
AAAACTATAAACTATAAAATCCAATTAAAAACTAAAACAAGAAGAAAACCCAGGCCACTCAGCTGATCTTATCAAAATTGACAAAATTGATGACAAAATTGTGGAAACCTTCTGATAAAAGTGTATTATTGAAGTCTGATGGCTAATAACACCACTTTTTTTGGGGGGGGGGGATTTCAGGATAATCCTATTCCACTGCTGGAATGGCTTGGGAATAGCCCAGACCTTCACCCAATTGAATATCTATGGAGCCAACTAAAGAAACTTGTTAGTCAGAAGCGACACAGCAATAAAACCCAGTTAATAGAAGCCATCATGCAATCTTGGTTTCACATTATAACAGCTGCAGAACTAAAGATTCACTCCATAGGAAGACCTTGTAAGGCCTTCATGCTAAAGGTTACCCAACTAAGTATTAACTGACATGGTGCTAACTTCTGTATATCTCATTTTTTCTACTTGTTTCCCTTTTCTTCTTTATACTGTCACTGTTATTCTAATAGTAAATCCTTCCTAAAAGTTATTATATTACATTCTTTATTAAATGATCTTTCCATTGATATATAATTTTCTAATACTTTTCAAAAAAAAAAGTGGTGTGATTAGCTAGTTTTAGAAAATACACTTTTCCCAAAAGGTTTCCACAATTTTGGCCACTACTGTACAGATCATCCGCATAATGAGACAAGAAGATGAATTTAGTTCAGCCATGAAGTAGAAGACCCTATCTTATGCTTCAATTCAACCAAACTGGTTTCTCTGCAATATGTACCTTACCTACAGGAACATGGAGAAAAGGCTGAATCTTTATTCAGTGTGACAAGTGTTCTCCACCACTGAAGAGTTAGAGGGCTTGAGAAAGGAGTTAGAAGGAGATTGAATCATCAAGGACAATCAATGTGTCCTAACTAGGATGGCTCTACATCAACAGAGGTTGGGTGGGATTAAATCTGCCCCATTCATCTACCCGCAATAAAATACCTTATGCCACCAGACTCCAAATTCTGGGTTTAAAAAACTTAGAACTACACCGACTCCAGTCTGACTTAAGCGTGGCACATAAAATTATCTGCCACAATGTCCTACCTGTCAGTGACTACTTCAGCTTCAACCACAACAATACACGAGCACACAATAGATACAAACTCAAGCTAAACCACTCCAAACTCGATTGCAGAAAATACGACTTCAGCAACAGTGGTCAATACTTGGAATGCACTACCTGACTCTGTGGTTTCTTCCCCAAATCCACAAAACTTTAACCTTAGACTATCTACTATAGACCTCACCCCATTCCTAAGAGGCCTGTAAGGGGCGTGCATAAGAGCACCAGCATGCCTACCATCCCTGTCCTAATAGTCCTTTTTTACTCTTACTCTTTTCATGTATTCTAATTATGATTATACTTTTACTTGTTATCTTAAATACGCTTGACAAAATAAATGAAATAAACAAACAAACAACTAATTTATGGACTGTTTTAGCAAGACCTGCCAAGACTTTGGGCTAACAATCAGCCTGAAAAAGACACAAATCATGGGAGAGGATGTGGATTTATCTCCCTGTATTACAATCTCTGCACAAGAACTGGAGGTTGTCTATGACTTTGTGTACCTCGGTTCAATTATATCCAACACTCTCTTTAGATACTGAGCTGAATAAACATATTGGTAAAGCATCCACCATGTTCTCCAGACTTACAAAGAGAGTATGGCTTAATAGGAAGCTGACGGAACATACAAAGATCCAGGTTTAGAGCCTGTGTCCTGAGCAATCTCTTGTACTGCAGTGAGTCTTGGACCTTTTACGCACGGCAGGAGAGAAAGTTGAACACCTTTCATACTGACGTATCCTTGACATTACTTGGCATGACAAAGTTCCAAATAGCGCAGTCTAGGAACGTGCTGGAATTTCTGGCATGTATACACTATTGAAACAGCGACGTCTGTGCTGGCTTGGGCATGTCGTGAGAATGGCTGATGGTCGGATTCTGAAAGATTTCCTGTATGAAGAATTAGTGCAGGGAAAGCACCTTAGAAGGAGACCACAGCTGCGATATAAGGATATCTGCAAGAGGGATCTAAAGGCCTTGGAAATGGACATTAATGACTGGGAAACCTTGACCTCTGATTGTTCAGCTTGGAGGCTATAGATGCAGCATGGCCTTCTCCAATTCAAAGAGACACTTGTTCGGCAGGCTGGGGCAAAGAGGCAGTCCCGGAACCAGCGAAATCTGAGGACTGGGCAGAAGACAGAATATATCTGCCCTCAGTGTGGAAGGGATTGCCACTCTCAAATTGGCCTTTTTAGTCACATCAGATGCTGTTTTAGGACCCCTTTCCAGAGCAAGATACCACAGTCTTTTGAGACTGAAGGTTGCCAATGATGGTTGCCAATGATTGACAAAGAAATTTCTATTCAGTTTTCTTAATGAATTGGTTTTGTTTTTTATCAGTAGAAAATATCATGATGGGTTATTTCCATGCTTTCTTGAGAAAGGGTCTATGCCCTGTTTAATGCAAAGAATCCAGAATCTGGTTTGGGAAAAGAAGTATTGCATTTAAAATAAACATTTTTCATGGCTTGTGTTAATTTTGAAATACTCAGAATGCAGACATCTCTACCAGCAACAGTTATGGAGAAACAGTCCTTTCTAACCAGTCAACATTGCAATTGTCTACTGCCTTCTCTAATGTCAGGTTCATGAATCCAATGAACTTTATTAGATTTTTATCCCATTCTTATTATTTTTATAAGTAACTTAAGGTAGTGAACACACCTAATACTCCTTTCTCCTGCTGTTTTCCCCACAACAACCCTGTGAAGTGGATTGAGCTGAGAGTGACCGGCCTAAAGTCACCCAGCTAGTTTTCATTACTAGAATTTATAGTCTCCTGCTTTCTAGCCTGGTATCCTTTTATGATTATTCTTCTGAGTGTGGGTGAAGGAATTTAAATGGAAGCTTTAAAATGGATCTTTATTATTTTTATAAATACCTTAAAGCGGTGTTTCTTCTCAGAAGAGACTTCAGTTATGTTCTTATTTTCAAGTTATGTCCAGCTTCACTACTGTTGTATATATACATTTGTCAAATCAGAAATAAAATCTGCTTAGAAAAATAAATCAATGCTGTGGCTAAAAAACCAAGATGTGTAAGGAAATGTGGTATTGGTCAGCAAGACAAATACTAAACCCCATTTAGAATGTAATTCTATGCTCACATATTTGGATTCAATTGCCACTGAACCTCTGAGTAAATACATATAGGTTTTTGCAATGAATTATCTGGACAGCAAGCAGTTAGACTGCACTTTATAGATGGCATTGGTTGGAATATTTAATAAGAAAAAATAGTTACATGAATTTATTGAAACACACCTCCAGATAAAAGCAGAAATTCTGCTTAAAACCACTTTTTAAAAAAATAGATTAAGATCTGGCTTTTGTGAGGGAGTTTGGGTGTAAAGTCCATTAAGTCATTGGCAAATTGTTTGTTTTATTACTAAAACAGGGAAACTTTATCAATCTTGTTTGAATGTGTGTGTATAATTTGGCCATGAAGTGCTTCCCTAGACAATGTACAAAATTGATTTGAAATTCAGTTTTATCATATTGCCTCAATATATTGATGCTGCATTTTGCACTAACTATGCTTTGCAGACCATATATAAGGATAGCATCATACAGTATACACGATAATAATAGAGGCATGATGTTATCACTGTCTAAGATGCTTGAGTTAAGCTATTCTTGTCCTGGTGATTCAGCTGAACCTACTAAAGTGTATTCTTTAGCATTATGGCACTTGGTTCTTTAGGGACAATAATCTCCAAACTCCACTTTTACACCTTTAAAGAGGATTGCAATCAAGGACAAGTTAAAGCTCCGATTTCTTGGTCCTTGGAACGAATATCCTACAGTCCACGTCCACCCCTTACAACTGCATTCAGAAATTATCTAGGAGTGCACAGCCTTTTCGTAAATGTAATGGAAAAGGCTGGGCACAGTACAGGTAGTCCTTGACTTATGACCACAATTGAGCCCCAAATTTCTATTGCTAAATAAGACATTTGTTAAATGAATTTTGCCCCATTTTACGACCTTTCTTGCCAGAGTTGTTAAGTGAATCACAGCAGTTGTTGAGTTAGTGACATGGTTATTAGGTGAATCTGGCTTCCCCATTGACTTTGTTTGTCAGAAAAGGTGATCACATGATCCCAGGACTCTGCAACTGTCATGAGTCAGTTGCCAAATATCTGAATTTTGTTCATGTGACCATGGGGATGCTGCAAGAATCCTAAGTGTGAAAAATGGTCGTAAGTCACTTTCTTCGGTGCCACTGTAACTTCGAAGTCACTGAACTGTTGTAATTCAAAGATTATCTGTATTATCATCACAAAGTGGTTCAAAATCTGGTTTGGTGGCTGGATAAAAATTAGAATAGCATTAGGGAGAAAATGGTCATCCAGTGCTCTCTGCTATTTAGCTTCCAGTAAGTGGGACAAGCGTTCTAGAACAATCGCCCCCACACCCAAGCTTAATTGAAGCAATCCAAAAAGCAAGGAAAAATAACTGAAGCAATCAGGAATCTATTGATTTCCAAATATTCTTGACCCTTTAGTAGAGAATGTATTGTTAAATATAACCAACTTTATTATTCATATTTTGCTTGTCCAATTATTACGAATGAAGGGTCCTTGGTGCTCTCTGAGCTTGCGTGTTTTCTTGCAGACGTTTCATTACCCTAACTAGGTAACAAAATCTGCCCAAAGTTTTTTGAATAAGCCCTTGCTAGAATGATGCAAAGCCACTATTACTCTTCTGAATAATTTATGTGGAAAGTAAATATTATTCTTGTGTTACAGTGAGAGTAAAGGGTTAACTTGCCACTTCTATATTCACTAGGCGGCTTTAAGAGCGAAAACCTGGGAAGTCGTTGACGGTTGGACTAACAAGAAAAAGAAGTAAGGAGCGCTTGCCTATCTAAAATAAAGGAATATTCTGCTAGCTTCGTGGCAAACTCTTCAGTAATCATTCTGCAAGTACAGTTTTGTCCTAAACTGTCCGTTCATGCCTTTTATTGGTAAACAAACTCTGGATCACGTTCAGTGTGTTTATGCCTAATTGGAAAAAAACCCGTGCAAATCAATGCATGAAATCTTAATTAAATTAAATTAAGGTGACGACCGCGGGATTTACGAATATTTTGGTCTTTGTCGCCAAAATAAAGATAGGAACCCTCGTGTTCAGCTAAACCCCGGTTTCGCCACAATTCCCTACGGAAGCGAACCGCAACGTCTCTCAAGAACTCACGAGGGTTTCAGCGTTGCTCTTTTAAAAGCAGCCAGACAGCGCTGCAACCTTCCTCATTGGCCGAAGGTCGAGGATAGGCGCGCGCAAAACTGAGGCGCGCGCCGGAGGCTCGCTGGGGTTGGCGGAGAGACGATTCAAGCGCGGCGGGTACAGGCGGGAGTTCTGATTGGTCGGAACGCAGAGGGGCGATATAAAAAGCGCGCGTCCCGAACAGGCTTGCATTCGGCGGTGGTGGAATGCGGGCGGCTTGGTTCTGTGCCGGAATGTCGCCGTGATTTGCTCCGGCTAATTTTAAAAACAAGAAACACCTCCGAGTTTCGTGCGTGTGCTTCCTTTCCGTTGAAGTGGGTGTCCATCGGCGGCGATTCCCCGTGAAGTTGCCTGCCACGCACCGTCAGAAAGGCGGCATGGAGTGCAAGCTGGAAGCTCACCGTATAGTCAGCATCTCGCTGGGCAAGATGCACAGCGCGCGAGGTCAACGCGGCGGCGTGAAATTGCACAAAAATCTTCTCGTGTCGCTTGTCCTGCGCAGCGCCCGGCAAGTCTACCTGAGTGAACTTGATGGCTCCCCTTCGCCTCCTCTCGCTGCTGCTCCCACGCCGGCAGCCGCTGCGCTGAATCCTCTCCGAGATGGTGGGGAGGAAGGAGGGCGGCCGCCGCTGCCCTTCTTCTCTTTTCCTCCTCGCGCCTTTCTGCCGCCGGCCCGGGCGATGTTGCCGTCTGATCCCCGGACTTCTCCGTGGTGCCGGAAGCTCCCGTCGTCGTCGGACTGGGAAGTTCAGCGGTTGCCACGCTGCTGCGGCTGCTACTGCTGCTCTTTCGTGAGCGAAGCTGGCAAGCGGCCGGCCGAGGCTGCTCCTGCCCTCGACTGCTCCAGAAAGCGGAACGCTGCTCTGCATCCCGATGGCGGGACCGAGGAAACATCTCCCGGCAGCTCTCCGCTGAAAAAAGTCCGCAGGGAGGAAGAGGAGGAGAAAGAGGAGGACATGGAGACGGGCAATGTGGCCAATCTCATCAGCATCTTCGGCTCCAGTTTCTCGGGACTACTCAGCAAAAAGTCCTGCGGGGGCGAGAGGGAGGGCAGCAATCAGCGGAGAAGGCGGCAAGGAAAAGAGGAGAAGGCGGCAAGGGGGGCTGAGGCAGAGCCCGGGCAAATCTGTTGCGATGAATCGGTGCTACGAAACCTCAACCCTTGGAGTACGGCTATTGTGGCTTTCTGAACTTGTCCTTCCTCCCCCAACTGATCCCGGTGGCACAACATGGGACAGCTTTGATTCAGACGCCGGAGGGAGTAGGCGTCTAGGGCCCCGCTCCAGGCGCTGTCCTCCTTAAGGAGAAGCTGTGTGTGGTGATGGGACTCAATCAGAGCAACCCCAGCTGCCCTTTGCACTTGTTTTCTGGATGCCCTTGGTGGCTAGTGTCTTATTCTGCATGAAAGTATTCCAGCTTGTTTCCACCTGCTCAGAAATTCCCTTCCCCCCCCCCCCTTTCCACCTCCAAGCTTTTGGGAAGGTTAGAGTAGACCTCTTGTTATCCTACCATGCCTGAGCATGTTCTGTGAGTTGCAAAAGTCTTCAAAGGACATTTGGGACCCAAGGGGAGAACTTTCTTAGCCTGATATAAGGCTGTGTTGATGAGGAGTGCTGCTGAGGTGTGTTAACAAATCTATGGTTTGGAGTTCTCCTTTTATTGCTCCTGGTCTTTGTTATATAAAGGCCCTTGAAGGAAAAGTGGGTCTTAATGGATGTTTTGTACAGTAAACTCTTTTTCTGGTTGTGTTTTGTATGAAAATGTAACTGCGTGTGTGACACGTATTAAAAATATTTTGACATTGTTAACATTACACGTGTTTCTGTAATTTCTGGGATGGGGAGTTGGGCAAGGATTGGGAGCAGATGCGTAGAACAGACTTCTCTGTGCTGATTGGATTCATGACACCCACATATCAGAGAGTATCAAGTTAGGAAAGGGCAATTTAGGGTGGGAATTGGAAAATGATCATCCTTGACTTGCCCATTTTGCAAAACTGACTAAGGGAAAACTTAGCATGTGAATTATGTTTCAGGAGCCATAATTGAAACTGACTGAATTGGCTACTTCAGAGTGTAATGTGATAGATTTGCTGGTAAGATGCAAGTAATCACCTCATGTGATGGAATTATATCTGATTTTGATTAGAAGCTATTTTGGATACCTCTGTCCAGGTAGAGAGTCTGGTACTCCGAAGTAATGTTTTGCAATCCTGGCAGCCTGAAAATATGTGGACTTCAACTCCCAGAATTCCCCATCTACTGCTCAAAAGTCCCTTATGGGATTGCTGTTTTAATCAGTGCCAGTTTCTCACTTCTATCAAGAGAATGGCTACCCTTTCTTGATCTGTGGCATAACATGGATGAAGGCCAGGTTGGTACCATGGACAGCTTTACTCAAAGAAAAGCATAAGTATTCTCCCACTTAGGATACCTGAGGAAGCCTGTTGTTGCAAACTTAGAACAGCTCTTTTGACCAGGCACAGGGCAGGCTGTCAGCATCATCCTAAATGTGGCTAATGAAGAAGCTTTGTCTTGTCTGTAAGTTGAAAGAGTGAATATTGTTCATACTAATCTTCATCTCTGCCTGAGGGATTTGAAGCTTGTAAAATTACCTCCTACCTCAGTGACATAAATTCCAAAGGAAATCCATTCTCACAATTTAGAAAAGTTTTACACTTCCCTGAACCGTGTACCTTGAAATGAGTGCTTGTTTTGAGTAGGCTTGCTTTATAGAAAAACTACCTCAGAAACATTTCATTTTATTTATTTAATATTTATTACAAAGAATAAAAACAGAACTCTTAGAAAATTAAGCATGCTTTCTAGCATTTTTCTTTTGAGCAGAAATATATCTGAGGGAAATATCCTTTCATGTGAACTTCCACCTGAAATGGTGGCCTAGACTAACATGGTGTCTCATTGCCATGGCAACTTCGAAGTTATGTCAGATGTAGGTTATTCTTGGTTGTGTTTCCTTGACCACATGTAAGATCACAAAAAAGACAATTCTACAACTGCCTAAATAGTCTGTAAATGCACTTACGTTTTACTATAGTTGGACACGGACTAGAGAGATGAGTCAAAGTGTGAACAGTAACTAATTGTTGACTTGCTGAGACTGACTGAAAAGTTGGTGATTTATGGATCTGTAGAAATAAGGGATGGATTAAGGCAAGAAGAATGATTTGTCTTATGGGGGGGAGTAAAGAGTTTTCAAATTTGTTTATACTTGTGATGAAGATTGGAAGCCACTTCTTTATATACTTTTTCTTTTCACTCATTATTCTCTAGTTGTTTGAATTTAGTTTGTATTTGTTTTTTCTATTGTAAAACTTTTCAGTAAAAATTATGAGGAAAAAAATGCAGATAGAAGAGACTAATAGGGCTTTAAGTTAGCCATTGCCTAAGACCAGTGGTAAAATGCTACCAGTTCGGGTGAACTGGTAGTAAAAAAAAAAGTTACTGGTTCCTCCAAACCGGTATTTCCGATGATCAGCTGTGCTGCACGATTTAAAATCGCTAGAAAGCAGGAAATCCTGCTTTCTAGTGAATCTAAATTGTGCAGCACAGCTGTTCCTCCCCCCTCACCATTCTAATTACCTTCCCAAGCCTTCTTTTTCTGTGCAAAGCGCACGTTGGTGCATACTGTGCATGCATGCGTGCAGCATGCATTTGGTGCGCACTGCGCATGCGCAGCCAGCAAACCAGTGGCAAACCGGTTTAGATTTCACCACTGCCCAAGACTCATTTATTTCAATATCTGTGCCATTGAAACTAACTCACATTTTGACTGACAATCAAGGTAAGTTAGTACCGGTATAATTTTGCTTTCCCCTCTTCATAGCTCCTAACCTGAAACTAGTCACATTAATTACAAAATAACGTTTTAGCTTCACTATTTTCCTTCCCAAGCTTCCTTTCTTTTCCTGCATCTTTATATGCCAGACCACCATTAAAGGTGCAATTAGATTGAAAAATGAGTGGCAACCATAAGATCAGAAGAAATTTAACCTATTGAGTATGTGTAGCTGACTGTTTATGTCATGTCTGTAAAATGATTTCTATCTGTAGAACAAAAAGTAAACTGCTATGTATCTTTAATTGCTGCCTTTGGTTTTAGGTAGAAAAAGAAAGTGGTATTGAATATTTTTCATTCTAGCAATCTTGATGGAATATCTTAATGGAAAGGATAATTTAATAGAAGCAAAATGTTTTCTATTCCAAATTGAGCTAGTGATTTGCTTACACCCTTCCCTAACAACAGGAAAGAAAGAAAAGTTGGATGGTTGCTGCTTTGGTTAAAGGCAGAATATCATGGAAACCACACATGATCCCAGATCGTGTCCAGAAATCATCTTATTCCACCATCCTAATGGACAGATTGGCTGGGAATTGAGTTGAGTTTGTAATCCAAAACATCTGGGCAGCACCTGTATGGGAAAGCTGTACTAAGAGTTTGATATTGTGGAGGTTTAGTTTAAAAAACACGTGCATAATTAGGTAAATGCAAGATGTTTTATTGTGTCCATTTGCCATTTTACTAGCTTTGAAACAGGGTTGAATGAAAGGATATTTGTAGGTAATTTACATCTTGGGACACCTTTAGTCCCATTCTTGTTTTTGGAGGAGAAAAGAAAATGGTTTGCAGTACAATGGTTTGCTTCTAATGTTCTACTTTTGTGTTATTGTCTTGTTTAATAGTGGTGCAGGAGAGGTTAGCTGGATTTCTCAGGAATGCCTTATTGACTAGTTAAAAATATTGAGATCTGGAACTTCATGCAGGGTCATATCTGTAGTAAAATATTAGTTAATCACCCCAATGAGAAGTGCACCCCAATAAGCTACTATAGTAAGAGTTCTCAGCCAGGTTTCTTATTCAACTGTGAATATGGAAAAAAAGAGGCTAACAATAACTATGGGAAAGGTGGAGTCTCTTCTATGGAAATGACCAAGGATATTGAGGAAATAAAAGGGTCCACCCAATTACTAAGAGTAAATGTCATTCCACCAAAATAGGTTTAGTTGCTCTTGCTATAATTGACTTTCTGATTTGTATGTGAAATCTGGGGATGTAAATTGTTAAAGCTAAACGGCACTAATAATGCTAATATTAGACTTTTCCCCCCAAACTGCTTTCAGTTTTTATCTTCATCTGCCTATGACAAATGGTTACCTTAGCTGTCACTCCCAGATTCATGATTTTGCTGGTTGTAGATGATCTATATAATACAATATGCTTGGAAAACACCAGGATGAAGATTATCTTTGATTTGAAAATTTTCCTTCAACTGTGGAATAAAACATTTCTTTTTGTAAGGCAGAGAAGGATTTCCTGCTATCTTCCAGTTATGTTGGACACCACCACCAAAATATCCCTGGTTATTATGGGTGGGAATGCTGTAACCCAGTGTTTCTCAACCTTGGCCACTGGAAGATGTGTGGACTTCAAGTCCCAGAATTCCCTAGCCAGCAGAGCTG
>JANHFM010007203.1:0-16264 GCA_032468115.1 Grayia smithii
TTGAAACGGAGATGAGCACCGCCCCCTAGAGTCGGGAACGACTAGCACATATGTGCAAGGGGAACCTTTACCTTTATATGGTATATTGCTCAATTAACCATGTACGTTTTCAGCTAACAAAATTAAAAATAGATTAATTTAATTAGCAAATTAAATTATGCTACATTGTGATGATTTTTAGGGATCTTCAGAACCAAAATTCAATGGCAAGACACTGAAATTTGGCAGCATTGTTTTCAGACTAGTTTGGGAGAGGGGAATAACCCCTATCTATTCCTTTAATACCTTCTCACCCACAGAGTTAAAAAAAGGAAATAATAATTTTAATTTAAAATGCTGAATTAAAAAAGTGCTGTGCAGGTAAAAGTGCCTCTGAGAGGGTAATGTGCCTGTTCAAGGTTTGAAGCACTTTTTCTAAAAAAATTTCAAGTGTGTTTCAGCTTTGTTAAGGTGAAGCTGAACTATGAGTTGAAACTTTACTAAAAAATTCCCATGGACCTATAGAGGAATGGAGGAGCAAAGGAACGACCTATCCCCTGTTGCTGTAATTATTATAGCATCCTAGCTACTATGGTACCATAATGAAAAAAGAAACAGGAAAGAGTTGAAGGATATATGTGGGAAGGTGATGGGAAGGCATCCATAGTTGCATATATCTGGGGAACTAAAAGAAAAGCACAGAGACTAGTGAGGAGGGAAGAACCCTAACTGGAAAAAGTAGGCCCTTGGTAGACTGATCGACAAACCCTGGCTCTATCAGGGTCAGAAAGGAACCTAAAATATAACTAGACTAAGTTTCACACTAAGCGATAGTTTCTTTAACCATGGTTCACTGGATAGCCTAATTTGCAGCATGGCTCAGATATCACAATATAGAATAGAATAGAATAGAATTCTTTATTGGCCAAGTGTGATTGGACACACAAGGAATTTGTCTTGGTGCATACTCTCTCATATCTATGTTAAGACAGTCTTTATTTTATATGCATTTAGATTAATGTGTCAACAGCACAAAGAACTAATTCTTCTAAAATAAATCAGTTGAAAAGCTTGCATATAACCACTTCAGAATTCTTAGTTTGCAAAATTTAAAAATCTTAATTTGGATTAGCAGAGGATTTGGAGGTTGCCATTAGTGGCTGTATTTCTTCAAACTGTTTTTGGAGCAATTCTGATGTTTCTGAAATAAGAAGAACAGATTCATGGGTGCTTAATTATCTGCAAATGGTTCTGATTAACAAGTGAATAATGCAGCACATTAAAATGGCAATATACAAATCACAATTTTCAAAGTATTCAAACTAGGACATGATTTCATCCTTTTAGTCTATTTTTTAAAAATCACAATTATGGTACTTCTTTTTTTTTTCTCCTCCAGTACAAGATTGAGCTCAGATCTTTTAATAGTAGGTCTAGTGCTGTTTGTTTTTATTTGTATTCACACATTGCACTAAGCACAATGAGTTTAACTCATAGATCTTTAAGACTATGGTTTATACAGGCTGTCCTAAGCTGTAAGTGAATTCAGTTATCACATTAGGACATGATGTAATAATAGTTTTTGAATAAAATATGATTTATTCAAGTAAATTTATTCAATTTACACAATCAACCATCTATGATATCAACAATAAATGCAGGTCTATTAAGTTTGATGTACAACTAAAATGTAACATTCATGTTCAAGCTATATTTTTGTTAGTTCAAGAAGTCTTGAAGTCTATTGAGTAAACCCCTCAATAGGAAAAATATTTTAACAAAAACATTTTTGTTTAGCTAAAGACAACTGTCAGGCAATTTTTATATTAGTTGTTTTCATTATCTACCGTATTTTTCTGAGTATAAGACGCTCTGGACTATAAGACGCACCCATCTTTTTTGGTGAGGAAAAAAAGAAAAAGAAATCTGCCTCTGCCTCCCAGCTATTTTGCCTCGTCGCAGCAAACAGCAAACAGCCTGCTTTACTTTCATTTTCGTTTTCAGCATAGCTTGATTAACACAAGAAAAAAAAACACTGCTCTCAGCAATTTACCTCCTTGCAGCAAGCAGCAGAGGCCCACGCAGCAATAGGCAATGGCAATCCCTACATCCTGAAACAGCTGAGAGTTGGGAGGCCAATCCAACTCTGCTGAAATGGGCTGTTTCTTCTTGCTGTTTGCTGCAAGGAGGTAAATTGCTGGGAGGTAGAGGCCAAAGGATGGGGGCCAGTGGGTGGGCAGGGCTACATTCGGTGTATAAGACGCATCCAAATTTTCATTCCCTTTTAGGGGGAAAAAAGTGCATCTTATACTCCAAAAAATACGGTATTACAAGCACATATTTTTATTGTTCAGTATTGCAGCATAAAAATAAAGAAAATATTTTAACACTTTCCTAGCACAATGAATTCCTATCTATTCTAAGCCATATTATGCTCAATGGAATTCACTCATGAGTAAGTTTGAATAAGAACTGCAGCTTCCATTACTGTAAAATTAAAAACCCACAGAAGGGGATACAAGTCAGTTATAAGATAAAGCTTTGGAAGATTTTAAATAAGATAATGTAAAAGATGGAAATGCAGTAGAGAATTAAACTATAACTGTTTAAATTGGAAGAATTAGAATTTTATTAAGTTACAACTGTAGTCATAAAAGGGACTGCAGTACTAAAAAGACAAGCAATAGGCTTTTGAAGCAAATTTTAAGTGAAACAAATTTAATTTATAGTTGCAACTTTAGAGTGTCATGTTGAATAAAAAATATCTTAAATACTGTGAATCAAACCTGCACAAGCTTTTGTCCATTTAAAATTGTATCTTGCTTCAGTGCAGTAATCCATAATGCATAAAATAAAAAGTGTTAATCAAATATTTTACAGGACTGGGGTCATTTAATTTTCAACTTCTTAAAGAGTTTTGCTTTAAGACACATCATTGGAGACAGAACTATGTGATAATTAATAATATAATCAAGCTGTTAGTAGCTGACAAGCATTTTTTTCCCTTGCATTATAAAATGGAATTAACATTTCTTCCAGATTGGTGGAAAAATGAAGATCATTTAATTGTTAATAATATAACGTATATTAATAAATTATTTCAATCTTTCTCCATTCTATCACTCTGCAATTGGGTTTTCCAATTCCCAGAATCCCTGGTTGAAATGTTTCATTCCATCACAGCTGAAGAGACCAGTTTAAGAAAGGATGTTTTATGTAGAGTTTTAGAGAACAATTGAATACTCATCTTACAGCTGTGCATGCTTCAAAAATGGTTCAAAAGTATCTTTACTTTGTACAAGCATCTTTAAGAATTGCATTAAATCTATTCTATTTTAATCAGCATAATCATTAAAGCATCATCTTCGTATTTCAAGCTCTTACATGGATATCATTAGGAAGGCAAACTGGTAAATGGTGAAAGTTAAATGTACTGATTTCAACATATAAATGCCATGCTTTATATACTGCCATCAAAAAATTAGCATTCAAGTACATAATTGCAGCAGTTATGTACTTAACTTCAAAATATGTGTGTCATTTTTTACATCATCATGGTTTGCTGCTGAGGACATATTCTACCAATATATGCTTCTGTGTGCAATAGACACTTAACCCAACAAGATTCATACTCAGAAAATACAGAAGTTGCAGAGTGATTAAAGGTGATATAGGCATGTGAGAATTACAACTGTAATTGAGCAATTGCAGTGGTAAGTCATGAAGCTCATAAAGCAAATCACCATTGCACTAGACCCAATTTTACAACTTTTCTCACAGCAGTCATTCAGCAAATGTTACTGTCATTAAATGAACCAATTATTTGCCATGGGTCAGTTTGCTGGAAAATGGAAGTAAACACCAGTTTCCAGTAAAATTGTTGTACACAGTGATCACATCACTGTAACACTGTAAATGGCTGTAAATATGGGCTGGTTGCAGACTGTCCAAAATGTGATCAGATGACCACGGAGAAGGGGGACATCAGAACTTTGAAAGCAGACCATAAGTAGTATTGGAGGGAATTTGCCAGAACTTCAAATGGCCATTAAGTGACTGGTTGTAAATCAAGAACTTACTTGTAGTCCCAAGCTATTTACACTTAGAATAAACCAATTAAGTCATAGAGAAGATGTTTTGGTGGAATTGGGTTCCATGTAATATTTCTGAAGATACTAATACTACATTGGAATTATGTGCAATCAGAATAGTAGATGGAGAGAAGATTCATAGATGTTATCCTTATTTTCTAAATTTTATTAAAGATCTAACAGAACAGGGCCTTTCTGAGAAGCATGGAGACAGAATATTCATTTGACAGTGACACTGTTACACACACACCAGGGTTGGGTTCCACTTACCTTTACTAACGGTTCGCAACAGGAACATGTGTGCACACTTGCTTCGCTCACGCATGTACGCTTGCTTTTGCGCATGTGCAGATTGTCCCATGATGACGTTGGGGCGGGTGGGTGGTCGGAGCCTCCCTCCGGTTTTACTACCAGTTCTAAAAACCAGACAGAACCATTAGCAACCCACTACTCTCTCTCACACACACACATACACACACACACACACACTTTTCACTGCAGTGAGTGTTAATATAATTCTTCTGATCCCTAGCCTAAGAAAACTTCCATCTGTTAGGGAAACCTAGTTAGGAATATATGTAACCAGACAACCCATGATGCCTTGTATTGTAATTTTAGAGATATTTCTCAATGTCTTCAACAACGGCTAACTTCTAATGTACTGGAAAAGATCTTCACAATTCAGAGAGATATTCAGAGATGTATCTGCCTTGAAAAGAAACCATGTTGAACTATATAGCACAATCAAACATCAAAAGCTAACCATATGATATGTTTTATGCTATTTTGTTCTATGTTAAAAAAATGTTGTACAATATTTCTTATATCATAAAGCACTGTATATAATTTGCCAAATTTACATGATAATCCTGGGTCCCAAATTTTGGATGCATTCTATAAGCTAGCCCATTTGAAGTAACTTGGTTGAGTGTTTTGCCCTATGGTGCACCATTTCACTCAACTAAAGGTTATAAACACAAGAATTTTTGTAATATACTAGACAAACTGTGCCCCATTGATCATCTTTTCAGAATTATTTCTTTATCAGATTCCTCAACATTTTTAACATTGACAGAACCTCTATTTACTACTTCACTGGAAAAGATGAGATACATTTGGAGATGTATCTGCCTTGAAAGTAGTGTCAGGATTCCAAATAACCTCCAACAGAAGTTAAACTCTAATGCAGACATTTTTCTCAAAGTTTTCTCAAAGTTTTATTAGAGAAGTCATATTGGCACATCTGGAAAAACTTGAATGGGTGGTTTTCCCCACCCAAAGTAAAGTCAAAGTCCCTTCCTTTGCACCCACATGTCCATCACATGGACCAATCAGGTCAGTGTCCCAACTGGAGTTGTTTCCCAGTCACACCTCTCCAGGTGCAGGCTGAACATCCTTGACTCCCAGGGAAAAGAATGTTGTTATGACTATACATCTTACCCTGTCTCCATCCAACCCCCCTCCCATTTCCCACAGCACGCCCATCCACCGAGTGTGGCAGTCCTGAAGATCCAAAGTTAAAGATGGCCTCCAGAGCTGACAAATAGCCCACGTTGAATTGCATAGCACAAATACAAAATGTATTTTGTATTATGTCATTAACAGTTTTTGGATTAATTTTTGTCACTGAACATTTGCCAAATTTCAATTCCATAGGAGTCATGTGTCCCATCCTTTTTATTGGCATGACTCCCCCCCCCTTCCTGTGGACAAAACCTAGCACAGAAAAACTAGAAGTTAACTAGAAATCTAGGTCATACTTTGTGACATTTTGATAATTCCAGCTAAAATTTTAGGAGGTTGCCTACAGACTAATATGGCTACATTATTTGTTACTTTTCAAAGTTTGTTAAATAAGCAAACCCTGACTTCAATAGGGAGATCTTGTTCTAGGGTAAAGGCACTGAAAGCTCTAAATCTAGCTATTAAAGTTATAATGAAGCCAGGTTTGTTTAAGTTTGATCCACAGTCAAAATTAGCTGTTTACTGATGTGTGCGTGGTGAGGAAGGTTGCACTGTTGCCCGAAGACAGCAGGAAAATACTAAATAATAGTAAATATGGCAAGGGTGCATTTTGAAAATCTACTGGCATAATGGAAGGAAGATGTGATGACATTAGCAAAATCACTTTGCTTAGTAAATAATACAAGTTCATAATCTGTGTGGCCACTCTCCAAGGTGCTGAATGGTTACATAAATAATTCATTCTACTGTGCTTGAAATATGGTGGAACCAACAAGTGTTTGCTATAAAAGATAGGTAAGACCAATCAATGAAGAAAGTGAATAAGGATATATAATCTCATAATTTAAAAAATGCTTACTCAGAAGTAAATTCCACCCAATTCAATAGGATCTATAAACAAGTGGTTTTGGAACAGCAGTTTGAGTTGATAATCCCAATTCTTGTTACACAGCATTATTCTTGCATGTAAGTGGGGAATAATTTGTTAAGATTGACATACAATTCTCTATCTGCTATGAATGAAAAAGGTTCAGAATATCATTTTGCATCTAAAGTCTTTTCCAGTATAATAGCTTCTTGTGTATAGCTAGATTTAAATTCTTTTGATCAAGTGTAGTTCCTTGAATTCTTCATGTCTAGACTTTGAAATCATATATGATGGCAATGATTCAAGATTTCAAAGTAAATTAGGAGGAAGTAACGTGAAGGAAGATATATCTTAAAATATTAACTTATTTGGATTTCGCTAAACTCAGCATAGCAAAATTGTATCTGAACTTTTATAAAGCTACTAGTTCAGGAAAAAAGGAGAGAATACAGCAACACTGTCCTTTAAATTGTGAAGAGACCCATAAGTGTTGCTTAAAGGTATTTATTCCCAAATAATTCATTTTCAGTTGTATGTTTTTAAAATGAAATCTTGATCTTTCATTGTTTTTACTTTTCAGTGAAAAGTACTTCTTGGGCATTTAAAATTAATTTTGAAATGAAACAAGACAAAGTTAATTGTTTGGTGAATTGAAATCCTGTACAAAGAAAACACAGGTAAAGTTTTATTTGCCATGTGACTATATGAAAATGGTAGCATTTTTCTATTAAAAGTAATGGAGATATTTCCCACAAAACTGGCTGCCAACAGTAGAAATTTGCTGTCCTTCAGAGTATTAACTTGATTCACACCATGCTTTAAGCAAAGCCAATATGAGATATTCTTTTTAATGATCTACCCATAGTTAAACATTGGCTGGATTCACAGCCAATCTAAGATCTGGTTGTAAATCCAGCAAAAAACCTGAAATAGAAGCTTATCTCTTACATGATAGTTTTATCTCACAAAAGGACAAATTATCTGTAACTTACAGTAAGAACTTGTTTCATTTATATAGAAAGGAGGAACTAACCAAGGAAGAAAGACTGTATCTCACATGTTCATTTCAAATTAAATTTCAATAAAATCAACGAATTTTTGTCCAGCGTTTCATAAGAACAAGTGGAAATGTATGCCACATATCTTAAGATCTTTTTAAAGAGTTAATTTATAGATTTTTTTCAATCGATGCAATTTAATCGATACATGTACTCACTTAAGGTGAAATCAACACGCAGAAAAAAATTATGTTCTTCTGATCTTCTATGTTCTTTTATAAAAAGATCAGGTTAAAGCTGTCAATCTGAAGAATTATTACCAATGATCCCCTATTTATTAAAGCAGGAGCTTCGCACATCTTGCGAACACTCCAAAAGACCTGCTTCGTTTCGCTTTTAACCGATATATTGTTTTTTATGAACGAATTTTGAATTTCTCAGAAACTTGACAAAGAGGGCAATACTAAGCTTTAAAACATAATACTGTACAGCCGCTATCAATCTCGTTTTACGGTAGTTTCCTTGTTTGGTTTGTTAACTAGGGCTTTTTCATTACGGTGAATAACGAAGACGCAGCGGGAAAGAATCTCCCGGTATCCAGACATTGAACTGACAATAACTCGGAGCTCTCGGCATATCAGAGCTCCTTATTCGACTTTTTTAAACCGGGCCTTCGCTAAACACAATGAGCAAACTTCCACTAATTACGCAGAAATTTGCGCTACGTCCCAGGACAGATTTGGGAAAGGCCTCTTGGTTATCGGGAGAGAATGTTTCGGATTTCCCTTGACTAACGTGTTACTGCTAGCGGCATCATGCCATTGGGCGTGCTCTTGCGTAAGCTTCAGGAGTGGTTGCGCAAATGTCCCGGTAATAACGTGTGTTGCGGTGCTGCTTGTAGGTGACCGATTCCAATCCAACAGTCTTCGGAACAGCCAGGGTTCCAAATCAAGGTAAAAGCTATTGGGAGCGAAGATCTTCCTAAGTATGCTCACTACTTTTGGTCCCGTCCTCACTGAAATTTGGTGGACAATCTCATACTTTTTCTCAGCGGTTCACTTGGGTTATTCTCTATAAAAATCTAGCCGTACTCGAAAAATAAAATCCAGTAAACACAGGCACACAAACAACTCCAAAGCCTACTTCTATTGAGACTGTATTGGAATTAAAGCTCATTAAGTTCAAGGAGACCAGCTTCCAATCTTACAGATTGCAGCTTAATGGCACAGGCCTTTTTATGCCTCTGAAAGTTAAGTGGAATTCACAGGATCTTGCTCTCAGCTAAAGGTGCGTGGGATGGCAGCAGCTTTGGTCTGCCTGAATCTCGAACAGCCTACGTTAGAATAGCCGGTTTGTATTACTTTTCAAACTGTTCTGTGCTTCAGAGAGGATTGAAATTGCAAGGCCCGTGGTCGAGGGGCAAAGTAGAATTCCTCCTTCCTAATGTCAGATATCTGTTCCCTGGTTTCTGTGTTCCTGTTTCCTTCGTCCGCTCTTCCCTGTCACAGCCCTGAGAAATCATGGAAATCGTGCATTCCTCTCCTTCTCTCTCTCTCTCTCTCTCTCTCTCTCTCTCACACACACACACACACACACACACACACACCAGGGCCACACTAGAACGGGGATGGCGCCCCCTTTGTCAAAGGCCAGTCTCTGCGCCGAGGCTGAGGCGATCCCCGCCGCGTTTTAGGCAAAATGTGGGTCCACCGCGTCTCCTCTCCCAGCTCCAGCTTGGTTGAGGGCGCTGGCGAGCCAAGGCGTCGTCTGTTGAGGGGGGACGGTGACTTCATGGGTCGCGCTGAACTCAAAGGCAGTGGCCCTTCTTTCCTTTGACCCCGAAAGTTGATTTCCGCCTTGCGGAGGTTGGCAGTCTAAGAACCAACCAGACACCCACTGTCTCCGTTTTCCTTTAAGTTGAGAAGAACGCGTTTAAAAGTTAAAAGACTTCTCTTTTCCCTTTCGCGAAATAAAAACTTAAACCCGTCTTATTTACAGGAAAACTTTTTCTTTTTTCGGGTTCACCGAATTGTTTAACAATGCAAAGATAGGGGTTGACTTTAAAAATATACCGCCCTCCAGGAGTCACAGATGACTTGTTTCAATTAGTAACTGTCTAATTAAATTAGTGTCTCCTGGCTCAGCCAATAGGTGGACGAGAATAAGAGAAGTTCGTCTCTGAGTGGAACCGCCTCCAAGCCCCTCCCCGGGTACAAGAAAGAAGCGCGCGCCTATATATATGTATACATGTTCCCGAGCGCGGTCGGGTGCAGTCATTGGCATGGGATTAAAGGGACAGGAGCGGTGGGTGGCTTTCAGTAGGTCGCCACAGTGGGCGGCTAACAACCTTTTCTTTTTCTTTAAGACGTCTGGGAAGCGTAGACCTCGGGAGGGGTGAGGTACATGCTGTTTGTGGCTCTCGCTAGAGCTGTTTTCTGAGAGTTCAGGGACGCTTCAAGTCAGAGGCGGGAGGGGAATCTCCAGGCGAGATGCAGTTGGGGGAGCAACTCCTAGGCAGTTCTGCTAATCTGCCGGGTGCCCCGTTTTATCCGCTGGAAGCCGCGGGCGGGAGAACTGGCGCTACCGCGCGACACCTCAACACTGGGTCGCCGCCGCGCCTGGACTTGGAGAAGGGGCCGAAAAAGTTCGGAGGCGCCTCTGGGCCGGCAGCGAGCCTGTTAGGTGAGGCCGAGGCGGTGGGCGAGACACCGCCCTTCGTCACTGCCGGACAGATGCCGTCCAAGGCGGCGGCCGAGGTCGCGGACGGCGGGCGCAAGAGCTCGCCGTGTCCAACTGAGGAAGACGTGTTGCCGCCGCCGCCGCCGCCGCCACCCCCGCCTGCGCGCTACACTCTAGATGGCCTGAGTCCTGAACTGTACTACCTGCAATCTCCCGGCCCGCAACCTAGTGCAGAACTGGGCAGTCCGTGCTCGCTTTTCCCGTACGCCGGGGCGGCCGGGAGTGCGCAGTCCAGCTCCATGTACCAGGCGCCCAGTGGAGCGCGCTACCCCTATGGTTCTGTACTGACGCCGCCGGGCAGCTTTTCGACGGCAGCGAGTAGGACGCCCTTCGCTGCAGCCGCGAGCACATATCAGTATGGCCAAGGCGCGTCTCCCGGTGCTCTCTATAACCCTTACCCGCCAGCGGCGGCGGCGGGGGGCTCCTGCGGCAGCCTAGGGGGACTGGCGATGCCCGGCGGGGCAGGGGGGCTTCGTGCCCAGGTTTTCCTCTGCAATCGGCCTCTCTGGCTGAAGTTCCACCGACATCAAACCGAGATGATCATTACCAAGCAGGGCAGGTAGGTTTTGATGACGGGTGGCCTTTCGGAACGCAGCTTTCCTGCTGGAGCATATCTATTAACTACTGCATTCCTGAGGTGGGTGGCAAAAAGAGCGGAGCTGCATCCCTCTCTATTCCGGATTTAAGTTATGGGGGAAAGCAGCTTCGTGTGCCCTGGAAACATCTGGTTTCAAAGACGAGTAAATTCGTTTCGTCGAAACCAGTCTATTAGGTTTGGAAACGTGCTTTGGAAAGGAGAATTAGTCGACCCAGTTGCACTCAAAAGAGAGAAGAAATCTTCAGCAAATGACTTTGGTATCCTGGCTACCCTTATATGTGGGTTCTGGTTTTTCTTTTTTAATGGACTCCCTGGTTTCGTTTCCTTCCTATTTCAGAATTCCAATCCTACAATCTCTTTTAATGAAATACCATTTCTTCATTCTCTTGAAGCCAGTGCATACTTCTTAGATTGCTCCCCCCCCCCCCCCAATCAGACTGGATTCTAAGCACTGCTACATTTATGTATTAAAGTGCATTAGAATCTCACACCAGCTCTTGGAAAGAGACCTAGAATTTCCCTTGGTTTTTATAAATCTCAATTTACCTTTTAGTTTTAATATGTTGTAACAATCTGACTCTGGCACTATTTGCTTGGAAATTGATCTGATCAGAGTTGCTGGGAAATCACACCACTGTCTTTTCATGATACTTAGCAAAGCAATTTGTGTGACTGAAGTTTATATTTTAAGATTTCAGCAAGACCAAATAATCCAATTTCAACCAAAAAAAAAACCCTCTTTCCCAGCAGGTCATTCCCCCACCCCTATGAGAGGGTATGATTATGGGAGCTTGAAGTTGAGTTCTATTCTTTCTTCTTTAGCTTCTATTTCCTATCTTAAAAATTAAAATTGGTTTCCTTGATAAATTTCAGCAGCATGCTTACTTTTCCCCCAATGGGTTTATTTTGAATAATTATTAGAAACAGCAAAAGGCTTCAGTGCAGAGAATAATACCTGTCCCAGGAAATCAGGGTTTGAAGTTCAAAAGTTAAAATTCCAACGCTTAAAACTGATGATGAAAATGGAAGTCTACACATTTATACAGGATAACTGGGGAGCAATAGTTGGAGGATGTTGATTCTCCAAAGCAGGATTCTGCTAGGAGATGGCAAGATCTTTCTTTCCTGCATCTACTCTGATGATTGCAAAAGAGAGAGAATGTTTGGAGCCAAACCCTCTCCTAGCAGCTCTCTAAATATAAAACCTGCAAGGGGACCACCATCTGCCTCCTTTTCTTTGCCCAGGTGCTAGCCAAGGCTGAAACATGCTGCCAGAGGGACTCTGCAGGAGTTTTTGGCAAATAGCTGCAGGCTATTTGTCTAAAAGCCCCTTTTCTCTTTCTCTTTCTCTTTCCCATTTCAGGCGGATGTTTCCTTTCCTGAGTTTCAATATAACAGGCCTCAATCCTACTGCCCATTACAATGTTTTCGTGGAAGTAGTGCTTGCAGATCCTAACCATTGGCGCTTCCAGGGAGGAAAATGGGTGACATGTGGCAAAGCTGATAATAATATGCAAGGTAGGGTATTATTATGTAAGGCCTATGCCTACAGCTGGTGGGAAAGGGGTTTGTTTGGGGTTTGTTTTTGTTTTGTTTTGTTTTTGGTCTTCCTCTTTTACCCTAGAGATGTGTAGAACATTACCCTTGGTTGAGTAGGAAACCAACAGACGCATTTTTGCCTCATGTATGTCTTCCTTGTAGTCAAAAATTTCATTCTGGAAGGATAATATTCCTCTTCACTTATTGAATGAGATATTGATAGCCTCTGCTTGTGCCCAGAATCTGGGAAAGTATAGAGCTATTTTCCTCTTACAGTTTCTTCCAGTCATTTCAGTTGTAGTTAAGACAATTTTAGAAAACTGTATATATGATTAAATTGCTGAAGTGATGGCTGGTATAGTTGAAAGATGTTGCAAATGATCACCAAGGAAATCATCTTTTTTATTATGATATATTCTTGGTCTTATTATGGATGCTACATTTCCTCAGCTTAAAAAAGCCAGTGGCAGGATATTACTATATGTGCAAGTGTGTGAACAACAGTGCCTTTTTTCTAAATCTGATACTTAGTAGCTACATACTTTGGCTAATGTATGGTTATGTCAATGTCTCTGGTATAAAAGGAGGGAGCTAAAACATATTTTTGTTTATATTTTTCCCACTCCTTCTAATAGGCAACAAGGTTTATGTTCATCCTGAATCTCCCAATACTGGAGCCCACTGGATGAGACAGGAAATCTCTTTTGGAAAACTCAAACTTACGAACAACAAAGGAGCTAATAATAATAATACCCAGGTAAAAAAATATGTACTTAAATGCGATCTGAATCAGACAAAATTGGCCCAGCAGTCTTGAATATTGACTCAGTCTTGCCTTTTAACAGAGATAAACTGGCATGTAAATGAGAAATAGGCCATGAATCCTAATCCTAATTCTGTACAAAAATTGATAGATTTTAAATATATTTGTCTTATAACAAAAGATGGCTAAACTGTTTCCAGATGATTGTTCTACAGTCCCTGCACAAATATCAGCCTCGTCTCCATATTGTGGAAGTGACAGAAGATGGTGTTGAAGATATGAATGACTCTACTAAAACCCAAACTTTCAACTTTCCTGAAACACAGTTCATAGCTGTTACTGCATATCAGAACACTGATGTAAGGATAACATAATCTCACTATGCTAATTGGTTTTTTATCTGTAGCATAGCATCTTCTTTCACCTCATGCCCTTTTTAAAATTAAATGATAAAAACATCTAAGCAAGCAGACTTGTGAGGCTGAGTGTTTTAGTATTAGTGTGTGGCATGTAAATTCCTATTTCCATCAATCTGTGTTCCACCAATCTGTTTAGCAGATTTACAAATAAATTTATTTTCTCATTCATTCATTCATTCATTCATTCTCTATGGCTGCCAATGTCAAGCAAGTGACTCCAGATAGTGAACAATCATAAAGCAGTTAAAAACAATTCCAGTATAATACAAATTAAATATATATGGGCAGTTAAGAAAAATAATAGATAACAATATAGCTAGGAAACAGGGCCCTTCATACCTTTAGGATCCCAAACGTGGATACAAAGTCATGTGTTTAAGGTCTTACAAAGGGCTAATAGAGTCAGAGTCATCCTCAGTCCTGAGAAAGAATGTTCCAGAGCCTTGGCAGTCAAGGCTTGCCTCCTAGAATCTACCAGTCAACATTCTTTGCCTGAAAGGACCTCCACCCAACCTGCAGTATTTATATAGAAAATTGAATTTTCCATGTAAATATTTTTTTTTCCTTTTTACACATACAAAGAGAGTCTTTTTACGTATAACATCTCTAAATAGGTCATGGTATTTTTTTGATTTACTTTCCAGATCACACAGCTTAAAATTGATCATAACCCTTTTGCAAAAGGCTTCAGGGACAACTATGATTCGTAAGTAATGATTCATGTATTTCTACATAGTGCCAAGGACAGTGAAAGACTTCTATTAGCACTTAATGTTTCTTTTAATTAGTATATTTACTTTGAATTTTATATTTTAAAAAGTGATTTTACATCTGGGCAAAGAACAAATCTGTTAAATAACAAATCTCTACCAGTACCTAATGTAACTAAGGAACAATAAATATATATATTTGGGAGTAAGTTCTATTGAATGAAGGGGTTGGCTTTCTGAATAGACAGAACTTACATTGCACATTGCAATAGATGTGTGAGTTAGGTTAGCAGAGACTACTAGATGTAGAAAAAATGTTTAGTTTGGAATATAGTTTTTTAAACATTTAAATTAAACAGAGTTATCTTTAAACACATAACTTTATTAACTTTAATTAGTATTAATATAAAAAAGTTTATATTAGACTTACAATCTCTAGCACTAAGATGGCATTCCAGTGAACTGTGGTTAGAGCCCCATTCAGGTTCCATACATGTTAACATCAAATTTCTGAATGGCAAAGAACAGTATCTTAGCTTTTCTCTTTTATATTTGTAGCATGTACACAGCTTCAGAAAATGACAGATTAACTCCATCTCCTACGGATTCTCCTAGATCCCACCAGATTGTCCCAGGAGCCCGGTACACTGTACAACCCTTCTTCCAGGAACAATTTGTCAACAACCTGCCACCAGCTAGATTCTATAACGGTGAAAGAGCTGTACCACAGACCAATGGCCTCCTCTCTCCGCAGCAGACTGAAGAGGTGACTAATCCACCACAGAGATGGTTTGTCACTCCGGTCCAGCAGTCTGGGGCCAACAAACTGGACATGAATTCCTATGAAACTGATTACTCTCCAAGTAGCTTACTCTCTTATGGTATCAAATCCCTTCCCATTCAGACATCCCATGCACTGGGGTATTACCCAGATCCAACATTTTCTTCTGTGGCTGGATGGGGAAGTCGAGGCTCTTACCCAAAGAAAATGTCTACAGGTTTACCTTGGACCTCGAGAACAAGCCCTCCAGGTTTCTCTGAAGACCTCGTTTCAAAAGAAAAAGTAAAAGAAGAAATGGGGTCATCTTGGATTGAGACACCTCCATCCATAAAATCTCTAGATTCAAATGATTCTGGAGTTTATATTGGTGCTTGTAAAAGGCGCCGACTGTCCCCAAACAGCTCCAGCAATGAAAACTCTCCAACAATGAAGTGTGAGGATATTAATGCTGAGGACTATGGCAAAGATGCTTCTAAAGGCATGGGCTACTATGCTTTTTATACCAGTTCTTAAATGTTTGAGTCCTCATGTCTTGAAATTTGAGTAACTGTACATGTTCAGTGGTGGTGCTGAGATCCCTTGGTGAGGAACCTTTGGTATCATCACCTTTTGAAATGGTCTTGTGCAATTCTATATAATGTGCCAAAGCTTTTGTCTGACTTCCACAGAAAAAAAAATGGAAGAAACAAGGTAGCACTAAAAGAAAAGTCTCTTTCTTCTGCTCATTTCCAAGATTTAAGAGAAAATACTTAAGCAGTATTCTAAAATTAAATTAGGTTTTCCTTCAAAATGATCAAAAAGGGGGGGATGGTAATATATAGGTACATTTTAATCAATGTTTATGTTTTATGCATTGCCAAACAATTTAGAGAAAGGAAATTCTAAATTTCCTTTAGAAATCTCTGTAAAAAGGGAGTCCAAATTGGAACTGTTATTTCCAACTATCTAAAAAATACTTAGAAGCTTTTCCTTTAGAACAGTTCATGTAAGCAAGAACAAAAGTCTTAGTTTATAGCAATTAAAACTTTTTTTTTGACTGGGGAACCTTTGATCTTATGGCAGTGAAATATTCCTACAAAAATAGCAAATAATGATTCCATGTAATATGTACAGCTCTGTGTCTAGGCATAATTGTAGGCTATGGCAAAATACTCTCTTTAGTTTTAGTTAGGGCAGTGCAGTTGAAGAGAATATGTTGGGAGTTCTCCATTTAAACAAATTCTAAATTAAAAGTGGGCACTAAGGCTGGGAGTATGTCAAAATGTCTATTTATTGGTAAGTGGTGAGTATTTTTTTCAACTGTTTTACATGGAAA
>JANHFM010007203.1:29985-43688 GCA_032468115.1 Grayia smithii
TGGCCAATAAAGAATTCTATTCTATTCTATTCTATTCTATTCTATTCTATTCTATTCTATTCTATTCTATTCTAAAACAAACAATTCCCATAATGTACATGCCAGGTCACTGAATCACACCACTCTTTCAATTAAGACCAAATGTTTGTCAGGCATTTCTTAAATTTTGGATAAGATTTTATTTTATTATTATTTAAGCTTACATCAAATTTGTGATTTAAAAAAACCATTTATACAATCTTCTGATTGTTAATTCCCATGATATCTCCAGTAGGGGGCAGGTTGGGCTCATTTGCATTTTGATCATTTAGTTAAAGCTGAAACTTGATAGAAATGTTACTGTGTATATAATATCAGATTGCTGGAGAGTAAGTACTTTAGAAAAAGAGTTAGATTGTCTCTGAGGGAAAGGAACAACTATTCAACATATAATGAAAACATTTTAATGGAATTTAAGTGACTATATTACTGTGAATTTTAAAGCCCAAGGAACTGCTTGGAATATTTCTCTCCCTTCAGTTCTAATAAATATCAACATAAGTGATTTAATCTATAATAAATGAGACTATGGCCTGGTTAATTTGTTCCATTTTTAATGGAACCTGATTACAGTGAATATAGATTCCAAGTCAACTGAAGAGCTCTGAAATTTGTAAAAGCCAAGTCCTGCGGGCAATGAAAAATATATTTTGGCAGTACAAAATATGTTTGGAAAAATATTCCAAATGTTGCATTTGCTTGTTGTAGCTCTTCTAATAAACCTATATCAGTGGAACAGATAATATGGATTTGCAGAAGTTGTAAACTAAATGGAAGTATATTTATTATATCATCATGTATGTTTTAGACTTCGATAGCAAAAAGTAAAGTTCAGTTCAGATCTGAAGAAGCTTCTTGGATTAGAAATGAAATGTTTTCAAGAAAGTCCAGTTTCCTTTTGGAAAAGCCTATGGGAATTACAATTATTAATGAATTAATTAATTAATATACAGTCTTTATTATTTTTACAAATAACTCAAGGTGAAAAACTATCTAGTACATTTTCTTCCTCCTATTGATCCTACAATAATCCTGCATTGGGCTGAGAGAGTATGACTGGCCCAGTATCACCCAGCTGGTTTTCATGGCTAAGTTAGAACTAGAATTCATGAACTCTGAGTTTCTAGCCTGATTCCTTAAACTTAGACCAAGCTGGCTCTCAGTATATGAAACATACATAACAATATATGAAAAATGTATATGCTGACAGTACTAAATGAATTAATATCTATATTTTTGAAGGTAATACATAGAATTTATTTTTTATTCATTCAGATAGTTTTCAATTTATATGACTGCCCATTTCAACAAAGGGACTCTGACTGCCAAAGAAACAGAAAATAATTACATAACTGGCATCTGAAATAAAACAATAATCAGTTATACAACCACTTCATGTTTGACACTTTGACCTCCATGCCTGGGAGTTGAAAAGTATCTGACAAGATATAATCAATGATTTATAGGCAATGACTGTGTTAGTGGGCAATCCAGCATGCTTTGCAGACATATACAGTAGCTCAGCAAAGAAAATATTCTCTGAGGAATGAGTCTTTTCTGCAGGTAACAAAGGATGAATAGGGATATGGACAAATCTACAATAATTTATACATTCAGTGTTTTGTCTCTGAGAATAATGGAAACTTTAAGCCTTGTTTATTAATTTAGAGCCATAAAAGTAGGTTGAGTGGAGCTGTAGTCCATGTTGACTGATATTTATCATCCTGTCTACAGATAAATTAGCCAAGGAGATGATTATTTAAAAGTAAATATTTACAAACACTTAAAAAACCTCCATAAGAAGCAATAGAAACATACAATTTTTACACAAAAAGCTATATAACTGTGCAGGGAAGAGGCAGGAAAATAAGCTATCCACTTATTCCAGAAACAGATGGTTCAGTTGAAATACTTTTCCACTCTTGATAAGGAGTTAAGAAGACATTGGCATAGCAATTTATGTTGTTCAGATAATCATATGGACACATCTATGTAGTTCCCAGACAATTAACGTCTGGAAATCTGAAGCTGTGATTTCTATAAAATGAGAAAGGTTAGTGCTGATTATTTCTATAAAACAGGAAATGTTAGAACTGAGTCAGATTTGATATAAGGTAAATATGCTCAAGTGCTGCTTCTACAATTAATTAGTTTTTGTCAATAATTCTGAAGTATAAATAAACTATAGCAACCAAGAGATGGATTAGTGTCACCTAAATTGACACTTTCTCAAAAACAATAAATTACTCACCCAGTTTTGATTCTTTTACTCCAAAACTAGTTACATTTTTTAAAAGCAAAAACAAACCTTGCGTGTTTATATTGCAGACTCTCAATTGCTTGTTTGTATCAATCATTTTGGATATTCTACTCATTAGGAAATGGTTGCTTTCATGGGTGCACATAATGTCACAGCATTAGCAGCAGTTTGGAAAGCTCAACATTAATCACTTGTGTTCTACTTCAGAGAACGTGCTTTAATTACTATTTAAAATTGAGAATAAAGGCTTACATATTCCAAACAAATAATACATGGAAAAAGATTAAAGAATAAAACTGTTGGAAGGCCTATGAAAGTATAACACAGA
This sequence comes from Grayia smithii, assembly GCA_032468115.1. NCBI lineage: Eukaryota > Metazoa > Chordata > Lepidosauria > Squamata > Grayiidae > Grayia > Grayia smithii. Next base: position 32,613 of record JANHFM010007203.1, read on the forward strand.
AACCACAAAAATAAAAACACTGCCACTATATTTATTTACTACAGCAGAATAAGGTTTTCTGACCTTTGCCATCTTCCTTATTTCAGTATGACCTTGTTTCACAAGTGTTGTCAAAATTTAAAGTATTCCATGCTGTGGCTGAATCTTTAAACAGAGTGAAACATAAATATTCCATTAAATGTGTTGATATTTGCACTATAAGAAATAGTTCAAAGATCATTACATTTTACACTGTACTGGTTACAGTGTCATTATTGGTTTCTTGGCTGATAATTGCTGAGTGATATTTGTGACTATGAAGGGAATCCATTTGGCCATCCATAGCTTATAATCAGGCCCCGAGGCCCTGTTGGTATTCTATTGGTGGGGAAATTTGGTGATAACTTGCTTTAATAGTATTCTGAAATACTGTTTAGGAAAAGACATTGATCAACTGGAGAACTAGTTGTAAGAAGCCTGGGGGGGGGGGACTTGTGAGGAATTGTTGGGTTTATTTAAACGAAGAACTAATGAGAGACACATCAGCAGTCTACAAGTAACTAAGAATTGTTGTGTAAAAGATGGAATCAGATTGCTCAGAATTGTTCCATAAGGTAAGAGATAATGAATTCCAATTACGGAAAGAAAACATTGTTTGGACATCAGGAAACATGTTGCAATGATAATTGCAATGATTCTTCAAGAACAGAGATAGACTGCTAGAAAGAAAGAAGTTGATGCAACTGCTTAATCATTATATTCTCTGATTTTCTGCAATGTATCTTTATCCCAAGTTTCAGCAGCCCTACACATAGCAGTGTCCAGAATATAATAAATAATGTTGAATAGGCTACTATTTCTTCCTAGTTACTCTGAACATATTAGAGTCAATCACTCCCTTCACCTTAAGTACGGTAATAAAGAAGTTTACCCAATAGATAGTTTCATTTATCAAATTGTTGCTAGTTGCAAAATGTTGGCTGGGCCTACCTCTGTCTACTTTAGGCCTAATTCTGCTCTAGTCTTCTCATATGTTCTGTATTTTAGATGATTTTTGAGAAATATCCAAATGAAACACAAGAATGGAGGAAGATAAACTAGACTAGAGAAAATGCACAGAATCTCAACATGGCATTAATTAGGCTCTGCCCCTGGTGCATTCATTCTGATATATTTTGGTAGTAACCCATATTGGAGGACTTTTGAACTTGCATCAGAATCCATACAATTTTTTAATCTTCAGGATAGGACAGGACAGGACAGGACAGAATAGAATTCTTTGTTGGCCAAGTGTGATTGGACACACAAAGAATTTGTATCTCGGTGTACACACATAAAACAAAAAAGTGCTAGGTCATAGATCATGAATCATAGTTGCAATCATTAATCATAAGATACAAACAGTAAGTGATAAATCATAAGATACCAATAGGAGAAGATGGCAGAAAAGATATGAAGATGACAACGATGATAATACCAATGCAGCCTACTACATGGGTAAATTTCTTAGGCCTGACAGTGCTGTGAAAATTAAGTGTTCGGTAGAGTGATGGCATGGGGGAGGGGGAGTATCTTTTGAGTCTAATTGTTTTGCCATGCAATCCCCTTTAACAGTGTCCTGAGGGGAGAAGTTGACCAGATGTGAGATATCTGTAGATTATTTTCTCAGTCCTTTCTGGTTTGTGCAGTATACAGATCCTCAATGGAAGGCAGGCTGGTTGCAATTATTTTTTTAACAGTCCTAACTCTCTGTTGAAGTCTGTCCTGTCCTGTTTGGTTGCTGTGCCAAATCAGACAGCTATTGAGGTATAAATAACAGACTCAATAATTCTTCTGTAGAACTATATCAGCAGTTCCTTGGGCAAGCTGAGCTTTCTGAGTTGATGTAGGAAGAACATTGTTTGTTGTGCCTTTTTAATGATGGTTCTTATGTTAGGTATCCATTTCAAGCCCTGGGAGATAATAGAACCCAGAACCTAGAGAAAAGATCTTTACTATTGATACTGTGTTGTCTAACATTGTAAGATGTGATAGAAGTTCTTCTAAAATCTACTATAATTTCTACAGCTTTAAGAGTGTTCAGTTCCAGATTGTTCTGACTGCACCACAGGGCCAGTTGATCTACCTCTTGTCTATATGCAGATTTATCATTGTCACAAATATTGTATCATCTGCAAACTTCAGTATTTTAACAGAGGGATCCTTCAAGATGCATTGGTATATAGAGAGAAGAGTAATGGAGAGAGCACACAGCCCTAGGGGGCTCCTGTGCTAATTGAACAGGTAGTCAGTGTAATTTTCCCTAGCTTTACCTGATGCTTCCTATTCATTAGAAAGTTTATAATCCATCTACAAGTGTGGTCAGGCACAGCTACCTGAGCCAGTGTAGAGAGAAGGATTTCTGGAATGATGGTATTGAATGCCAAGGTGAAGTTTAAAAATCCTTACTTAGTTCTTTGGGGGTTCTAGATGTTATAAGATGCAGTGCAGTGCTATAGTGACAGCATTATCTGCCTATTTATTTGCAAGGTAGGAAAATAGCAAGGGATCTAGATGCAGATGGCTTTCAGGTGGGCCAGCACCAACCTTTTGTAGGTTTTCATAACTTTGGATGTCAGACTAACCAGTCTGTAATCATTCACCTCCTTGATGGAAGGTTTCTTGGGCACCAGAATGATAATAGAGCATTTGAAGCAAGAAGGGACATAACACATCTCCAATTATTTATTAAAAATGCAGTTGAAGATGGAGGCCAATTGATCAGCACAGACTTTCAAGCAAGCAGGGGTTGCTCTGTCTGGGCCTGGTGCTTTTCCAGCCTTTTGTCTGTGAAGTAGATCTCACATATTTTTTTTCTGTGATCAACAGAGGTGGGGGGCCCAGAGAGATGAAATCATATGTAGGAGACTTAGCTGTTGCTTGTGTATCTAAGATGGAAAGTTGACATTGGTCTCCTCTCAAACCTACAGTAGAACAAATTCAGATCATCTGCCAGTTGCTGATTCTCTTCAGCAGAGGAGGAGGTCTGGTGAAGCCAAAGATATTTTTCAGGCTTTTCCATACATTTACTGGTTCATTTGTGGAGGGCTGATTCCACAGCTTTTCAGAGTAGCTTCTCGTTGCTGCCCTGATCTCCCTTGTTAATACATTCCTGGCCTGATTGTACAGCATTCTATCTCCTTTCCTGTAGGCTTCCTCTTTGGCACAGTATAGATGTTGGAGCTTAGCTGTGACCCAAGATTTATTATTACTATAAATGTGAAGCATTTTAGTTGGCACACATAATTCCTCACAAAAACTAATGTATGATATCATGGTGTCAGTGAGACCACCCAAGTCCACTGAGGCAGCTTCAAAACTGTTCCAATCTGTGCAGTTAATGCAAGCCTGCAGGTTTAACTTTGCCTCCTCAGTCCAATTTTGGGGTGGTTTATATATTTGAAAATGAATAGGCAAAGAATCCAAGTGGTATGCCCCATTGAGCAGAATCTAAATTGCACTTCTCTCTGAGGCATCTGTCTGTAGTATTTTTTCATATGCACTTCCTACTCTTTTATTCTACAAAAGAATACTACAGTGCAATATTCTTTGTTAGCATTGCCAAGAGCAAGGGAAGACAACCTGGCAATCTTCTAGAAATTTTGAGCTTCAAATCTTTTGCCTTTGGCTCCAGCTAACAGGAACTATCAGTGTGAAACATTTGACTGCTTTTTAATTGTGTAATCCTGGCCTAATTGTGCCTTTATTTATTTATATTTATTTCTATAACTTCTATGCTGCCACTCTTGCCAATTTAGGCAATTTACACACATTGAATAAAACACCATATAAAACATTAAAACAATAAATAAAGACCATAAAGTTAAAATTCAGTTAAGCAAGATAGAGAGGAAGGGAGTAAAGTGTGCATGGGGAGGAGGTGGGGTCTTTCTAATTTACTAATCACCCCCATATTGCCACCCCACATCGGGACCTCCCATCACCTGGGACAGTGGGGCATGGTGGGGACAGACATAAGAAAAAGGACTCTTCTCTGGAGTTCAGTCTCATCCTGACCCTGTCCTGCCCCCAGCCAAAATTCTTGATCAAAAGGTTATGTTAGCGGTCTGTAATCTTTGCAGCTTGGCAGCCTGATTGGTGGGGGGGAGAGGGGAACTGGGTCACATGAACCAGTTCTAAATAAGCCACAGTGTGGTAGCGGGCCATACAGCCAGGGCCTGGGGGCCCCTGGGACCACAGCTGAGGCAGGCTAATCCCATTAGGTTGAGACAGTTCCTCAACCTGGCCCCATGCCATTCAACACCTTGAATTGAATCTGGAAGTAAACTGGCACTCAGTGGTGTCACCTAGACCACTCTAGGGGCTCCAAGAACTACTGGTACCTGAACAACTGTATTCTGTACCAGCTGAAGCTTACAGATACTTTTCAAGGTAGTCCCTTGTAAATCACATTGCAAACCATGAGGTATCCAGGGCCTGAGTGACTTTAGTACAAAGATGATCATAGTTAACAACTAAGTCAGTATACTTTTGAAATCACAATATTTTGTCTTGGACCAATTTGTTTATTGGTTTGATGGTAATGGAAGAAATAAGAAACATCTACACAATGAAGTTAGTACAATATGACTTTTTTTCTATTCAACGAGAATTTAAATTTGTTTTATAATGAACCATGATGATGGTGCTTTCTACTTGTCTCAGCTGTCAATTGACACATTCACACTCCCAACTGTAATTCTGAATGAGGTCTAGTTCTTTCTTCCCATTTACCTTAACACTGCAAAAGGGATCTGCAAGGGATCTCCTCCCATCTGTTTTCTAAACTTAAGACCCAAGCATGATTCATCACAGGATTTAAATAATTTTCCACTGATTGTTATTTTTCCAAAAGATAAGTGAAATTTGTTTCTTTGTTTTTTTAAAAGAAAGCAATTTGAAATTGCAGATCATATCTACAAAAAAAATAAATGTGAGGAATATATGAAACACTTGTAGGGGCATCCAGAAGGTCAGGCTGAAAGGAGCCAAAGTTATGGAAGCAATGCTGCATTAGTGTAACACAGTGTAACAAAAGCCATGTCCCTTTCCTTTGCATGTCGCGTGCTGACACCTAGGTCAGGTATAGCTAAAAGCTCCTTCCCGGTGCCTTAAATGGTGTTAAACCTGTACTCCTATGCATGGTATTATTGTATGCTACCTCTGCAAAAGGTAACAAAGCAGCCCAATTGTCTTGTTGATAGGTGACGTAACATCATAAATAGCGTTTGATCATCGCATTGGTCCGTTCAGCTGCACCATTAGTGCTGGGATAAAACGCTGTACTTAATCCTTGTGTTGCTCCCAATAGGGCCACGAAGTTACGCCAAAACCGAGCGGTAAATTGCACACCGGTCAGATATGATACACCTTGGAGTGCCATGCAACCTATACACATGTTGTATGAACAGTTGCGACAGTTTTTGTGCAATGGGTAAGTCCTTACATGGTATAAAATGGGCTTGCTTTGAAAACAAGTCAATGACCGTCCAAATAGAGGTGTACCCATGACTGTCAGGGAGGTCCACGATGAGGTCCATCCCGATATCCTCCCATGGTTGTTTTGGTTCGGATACCCTTTGGAGCAGACCTACCGGCTTTCCAGGTAGGGACTTGGTTACAGCACATACCAGGCAGCTGGTTACATATTTTTGAATATCTGCCCTCATCCCTGGCCACCAAAATTGACGTCTAGCTAAATGTAGGGTTTTCAGGAACCCGAAATGGCCAGCCTGTTTTATATCATGGCACTGGTGTAGAACTTCGTCTCTTAGGTTCATCAGTATGTACAACCGTCCTCCCACCCATGCTAGGCCATTTTGGATGTCTACCTCTGCTGAATGTTCGGTTAGCCATTTGACATTTTTTAGGGCATTCTGCACTTTCTCTCCCCAGGTTTTAATAGTCCATACACGCTTTACTGGTTGTATAGGCTGTATTATTGGTTGAACCACCTCCTCCCGTTCACTGTTTAACTGTGGCATCCTCGATAATGCATCTGCTAAGAAGTTTCTTCCTGAAGGGATATACTTCAATACAAAGTTAAACCTAGTGAAATACTGTGCCCACCTGATTTGTTTACGGGGTGTTTGTAGCGCTTCTAGGTTCTTATGGTCCGTCCATACCTCGAACCTATGCTCCGTCCCTTCTAACAAATGTTGCCATGTTAACAAAGCCCACCGTATGGCAAACGCTTCTTTCTCCCACACTGTCCATCTTCTCTCGGTCGGAGTCAACTTCCGAGAGGTGTAGGCACAGGGATACAACACACCGTTTTGGTTTTGTAATAATACCGCTCCCACCGCAACATCACTGGCATCAGCCTGGACCACGAACGGTAATTTCAGATCAGGATGATGCAGCATGGGTTCGGTGGAAAATAACGCCTTTAACCTGTCGAAGGCCGTCTGGCATTCGGGAATCCATGTTATAGGCTGGCTAGGCTTGGGCTTTATAGCTGACTGTTTGGTACGTAATAAATCAGTTAACAGTAAAGCTATCTGGGCAAACGAGGGGATAAACTGCCAGTAGAAATTGGCAAACCCCAGGAAGCTCTGTAATTGTTTACGCGTTCTTGGGGGTTGCCAATCTACCACTGCCTTCACCTTTTCTGGATCCATTTCGATTCCCTCATGGGAAATACGATACCCCAAATAATCAATAGAGGTACGATGGAATTCGCATTTAGACGCCTTCACGGATAGTTTTGCAGCTAGTAATTCCTTTAACACTTGTTGTACCAATCGCGTATGCTCTTCCATTGTTTCAGTGTAAATTAAAATGTTGTCAAGATATACTAACAATGCACGATACAGGTGTTCATGGAGAGTCTCATTAATTAATTGCATGAACACCCCCGGTGCCCCCTGTAACCCGAAGGGCATTACTTGGAACTGGTAACTACCCAGAGGACAGGTGAATGTTGTCTTCCATTCATCCCCTGGGCGTATCCAAACACGATAGTAGGCCTTGCGCAAATCCAATTCAGTAAACACCCTTCCCGTCTTCAGAGTAGCTAATAGATCTTTGAATAACGGAAGGGGATATATGTGTTCGACGCAAATTGCGTTGAGGCCTCTAAAATCAACACATAGACGAAGCCCTCCCTCTTTTTTTCCCCGAAATAAAACTGGTGCAGCCATAAGAGATCTGCTTGGTGTAATAAAACCTCTCGCCAGGTTTTTATCAATGTATGCCCTTAATTCCTCAAGCTCTTTTGGTGTCATGGCATACATCCTGGGTTTTGGCAAACGTACCCCTGGGAGCAATTCTATGGTGCAGTTTGTCATCCTATGAGGCGGTAATAGATCACATTCCTTTTCATCAAAAATCTTTATGAGATCACTATATTCAGATGGGATTTTAGCTAATGCTGGGTCTCTGGACATTCCTGACACACACCCTCGCAAAGGTTCAGGGGGGGGTTAGGACCAACCTCTAGGCGAATGTGTCTGCATCCATTCTCCCACCAAATAGTGGGCTGCCACTTATCAAGCCAAGCCAGCCCAAGAATAATGGGTTCTGACATACGTTCTGTTACGATAAACTTGATTACCTCCCAATGATCCTCAATGTGAAGCTGAACAGGTTCGGTAACATGTGTAGCTGGGGCACCCCCTAATACAGACCCACCCATCTGTTCGAACTGGATCGGCACTTTCATCCTAAAAGTTTGAAGACGTAACTCATCTGCTATGGACCTTCTTATTAAACACCATGTGCACCCAGTATCTATCAACGCGTCCAAATCCAGCCTATTTCTAGTGTGTACATTTTGTAACCGTACTTTTATGAGGAAAGGACACACGGGGTCACTTACCATCAGATCGGTTGTTTCGTCATCATCCGAACTCTCCCCTGACATCACCAAAGAGAGACCTTGACCGCCACCGGTGGAGCTTCCCGGGCCCAGGCTGTCTCAAGAAGGTGTTGCTGAAGCTACTCTGGCCGGGTAGTAGGTGTTGCTTGACCCCGATTCTTTGGTCTTCCAGCTCCCTCTGTGTTTACTCAGGTGGGATCCATAGCGATTGGCGTGGTGCAGTCCGCTGCTCGATGTCCTTCCCGCTGACACCGGAAACATCTGAATGGCAATCTTCTAGCCTGAGACGGACCTACCATACCCCCACTATTTCCAGTTGAGGAGCTGGCGGTCTTTCAGCGCCCCTCCAGAGGGGAAACCCACCAGGATCCCCCTTGAGCGGAACTCCTGTAATCCTATGTCCAAGTCTACAGCAGCTGAGAACCAAGCTGACAATTGGGGAGCTAACCCTCTGTAAATACATGCTTGACGAAGAGCACGGTCTAATCCAGCCTGAAACTGGTGGACCAGTAATCTTTCGGGCCATGACTGTAGACGACCAGCCAAACGTCTAAACTCCTTCACATACTCATGGGCCGGCCTGCCACGTTGTTTTAATCTCATTAGCTCCCCTTCTGTTTGTTGGGCGATCGACCTGTCTTCAAATTGTCGTCTTAATGCATCTAGGAAACCCCCAATGCTAGCTAGGTCAGGGGAATGATCATTATGTAATGCAGCAACCCAGTCTGCTGCCTCACCTGCAAGGGCACCGGCTACTGCCCCTACCATGGCCCATTCAGACGGGTAAAGGCTGCGATACGTATTAATATGACTTAGCATTTGCTGCAGGAAAAAGGCTACTCTATCCGGGTCTCCATTGAAAGATGCATGTAAAGGAGGTGGGCCCCATAATGGCTGCTGCGCCCACCCTGGAGGCCAAGGTGGCATCTGGCCTGAGGAGGCCAATAATGAGGAATGGGTGCCTGTATCTCTTACATCTGGGTCGCTTTGAAGTGGCTGGTTGTGGCTTCTTGTATACTGTCCATTCCCGGTAGCTGGTTGTCCTGCTTCCCCCTCTGTACCCCTTCCAAGGGAGGAAGCATTCACCCCCATCACTCCCTGTTCCCCTAGCCTCCTCTCCAACCTCCTTGTCACCTTTAATTTTGGACTATCTAAATAGCGTCTAGTGTCCATACGAGGGGCCTCAGTCCCAACTGGCCAAGGCTGGGCCGAAGGTGAATCCCTGAAACTAGACTTCCCAAATTGTTTCTCTAATATCTCCAAAGTATCCAACCCTAACCCCGTGGAATGGCTGAACTCCTCCCCCTCATCTTCCCAGCGTCTCTCCCTCCAGTCCTGAAAAGCTCTTCCTCGGGGAGCAAACCCTTCCAGCGGAGCTCTTGCAGGGCCAGACAAGGAAGGGCTCTGCCACCAGTTTTCTGTTGGCTGCTTCACCGGACGTGTCTGCAATCCTTCGTCCCTTTTTCCTCCATCGCTGCTGTGCCCGTCAAGCCGCTCTTTAGGGCGCACATCACTGGGCTTCAGATCCTCCATCACGTCTTCCAGAGGGGCGGCTATATCCGCACTGGCCCCCTCCTCCCCTTCTGTCACTTTTTCCTCCGTCCTACCTTCTGCCATCTTCTCCGAGCACGGAAAGCAAGCGGAGTGGTAAAGGATCAACGCTGGCTTTCTCTTGGCTCCTCCGGCATGCACAGGAACAAAACAACAAACCAAGGTTTCGGAAGTATGTTTATTTCTCTGTGAGGCAACGAAAAACCCGAGCTCCAAGGAAATGAAGCCAGCGTTGGGAGCGGCTGCCTCCCAACCCCTTTTTTAAGCCGTGCGGGTTGTCTCTGCCAATCACCGCTCAGCTCTCCCCTCACATGGAAGGACACACCTCCTTATAGCATCCCAGAAGCCTATGCCCTGGCTGTTCACCACCACCCGTGCACCTATGCGCGGCCGCCTATCATTACCACCACCACACCATGTGTCTCTGGTTGTCTGTTTGAGGAGTCCAGCCAGTAGGTGAATGTTATTTCTTCACCACTGATCGTGCTGTCGGGATGGCGAGAGACAGGAGGATAGACGATCCCGACAGCACCCTTCTAATATGCTCCACCATTTTAAGATGTGTGGGCTTCAACTTTCAGAATTCTGGGGCTTGAAATCCACACATCTTAAATAGTTGAAGTCAAGAAATACTGATGTAATGGCCTAATATTCCATTAGGTTTCTGAGTTGGTTCTAAAATGCTGACCCAATTATGTTTGGAAATGTCAATACAGATAAACCCTTAAATGTCAGTGGACAAATGAAAATCAAAGATAAAAACATAATATTTATTTTGTAACACTTCTCGGTTTCCTATATTTGATTTCAACATGAAATGTTCTGGAGAGAGTCTATGTGTAATTTAGAATACTACTACTAATAAATGGTATAAGTAAATTACTTCATTCATTTAAGTGCATATGAGACAGCTCAGGTGTTACTTTTTTATTTAAATTGCTTTCTCGATTTTTATATCAGAACAATACAGTGTACAGTATACAGCAGGATATCACAGAGGTTGAAACATTTGATCTCATTAAAACTACTTCTAAAGAAAATACAGAAAGTTTAATCTCTCATTAAAAACAGAAGAATTCTAGAACACTTTGAGTAATGCTTCCATTTTAAGGCTTTTTGGTGCAATAATTTAGCAAAAACTAAACAGCATTAAGCCTATTAGTTATCCTATGTCTTAATACATTGCCTATGCTAAATATTCATGGGCTAAACTAGTTTGGTTGCACTTATGGCATACTGTCCAAAATGTGACAATACTGTAACAATTAGCAGGGAATGCTGCTGTAGGTGGCATGGGAACAACAAATGTGGACTAAATACAAATGTGTGTGACCAGTATGAAAGATACATATTAAAGTGGTCTGGTCATATGATCTGTCAGGATAAATGCCTAACCCATGATGGGAGGAAATGGTTAACTAGACAGTATAATGCAACATGTGATCCTACCTTTGTTTGTGACTCCTCCCATTCTGTATATATGGACCTGCATTAGTTTCAGTTTTACTTCTGCTGGCATGCTCCTAGAAGGGAAAGAACACTTTGTAAATATGTTATGATGGTTATTCTTTAAATAAATACTTTAAAGAAAACTCAAAAGCATCCATGGTTATTGGGAAGATCCTAATCTCGTAACAAATTGGTAGCAGAGGAAGGTTTACCCAAGACCATACCAAATATGGCAGAAA